>CANXYC011313702.1:0-66101 GCA_948193065.1 Aleurites moluccanus
ATATATAAATAAAAAGAATATATATAACACTACCCATAAAACTAATGCTTTATATTTATCCTTTAATTTGTCAGGAATTAATTCTTTATTTTTTACTATTTAAATAAAAAGAAAGATTAAGAAAAGTATATAGTCTAGAAGCAAGACACTTTGTTTGATACTGAAGTATTTGCTTCAAAACTATATTGTCAGTCAGCTAGCTAGCTAGCCCTCTCTTTACTCTTTATTAATTAATTGATTAATCACTATTAGCCAGGACTAATATAATAATTCAGATTATTTATCTTATTTAATATTTCATCTCTTATCTTATATATCTTTATGTATATCATATTATTTTTTTTTAAATATTTTAATAATTAATAATTTTTCATTAATGATGTGATGAATATAAAGATATATAAAATAGAAAATGAGATAAAAAAATCTAAATTATTATACTAATCCTACCTAAGAGTGATTAATTAATTAATTAATTAAGAGTAAAGAGAGGGCTAGCTAGCTGACAATATAGTTTTGGTATAGAAGCATCTATTTATCAAGTTGGTGTAGATGCCATGTACATTAATTGAATTTGTAATCTCATATTATATTAATAGGGAGAAAATATTTATATCTTAATTTTTTAATTTTTATTATGGATAAATATTATTAAAGATTTATTTGAATATTTAAATTTTTAATATGAATTTAAAGTGTTTGATAAATTTTACAATTTTGAAATCTAATAAATAATATTATAATAATTTAAAATTATAACTGAAATATAGGCGATTAACAGATAACAATTAATTCAATAATTGAATTAAACACTCTAAATAAGTATAAATCATAATCAACAAGAGAATCATATAAGTTAAATATATTATTTGTCAATATTTTTTCAATCAACTTAGAAGTTAAAAGCACAAAGAGTTGTTGAGATAAGTCAAATAACCATAAATATTTGTTTCACATTTGAGAACTTCTAATATATCCTTTACTTTAAGGAGAAAAAGGAAAGAGGGAGAGTTTCTAGTTCTAACACATTAAAGTTGCTTTAGAGAAGCAACATAAAATTGAAGTATGCATGTGCTCAAGCTAAATACTTTAATTTCTATGGTTTCCTTGTTTTTGGTAAAATCTTTGATTTTCTGTAAAAGAAAGTCAAATGTCACGCAGACTAGGGTTTCACGCGTATTGATTTGACCCCTTAAAATTAATCAGGCAACCATGTTTTGTTGGCGTATCCAAGAAGAAGGTCTTGAAATGTTTGATAGCAAATGTGGAAAATGATCAAATATTAAAATTATTTTTTTATTATTTATAAATAAATAATAAAATGCATGATAATTACATTTTATTTTAATTTTCGAAACCAACCAAATACCACAATTAAAAAATAAGACTTTTGACATTTTATTAGTAAAATCTGATTAAAATTTTAGATTTATCACAAATAATCAATACTTTAAAAACTATTTTACCCGACTAATCAAACTAATTAAACTAAAAAAATATCAAATGAACACTTTAATTTATACCTAGTTTTAATTGTAATAATCATAAAAAAAATAAATAACAAATAATATAATATTTAATTGTAGTTATTTTTTTTAGCATTGAAAAAAAAAAAGAAATCAGTCTTAAATTTATATTTTGAAGTTTAATTATAATTATTAATTAATTTAATAATTCATTCAATTTGAAAAAATAATGATAAAATTAATTTCATTCTATATATTTTTTATCGAATAGAATGACAAAAGAATATTGAAATTAAATTATGATAAAATAAAGAAACATATAATCACTAAAAAAAAGTTAATAATAAATAAACACTCCAATTAACTCTATAATTTTTTCTAAAAAAATAATTAAATTAGGAAAAATAAGAAATAATAGCCATATGAAAGGGATGGAAGATTGGAGATTGGTGGTGGGGTTGAAATTTGAAAATACATGAAACAGATAAATCCCTTTACTAATGCTAACGCATATCTGCTTCTCTGGTTTACCTATGTCAGCACGCAACAATAAAGCTGTCATCGAACCTCACTCCCTTTTGACACGTGGTCAAGTATCATTGGGTGGATCCCACTTCAGTTTTTATATATTTCTTCCAAAATATTTTGCTAATTATTTTTAATAATGAATTCAATAGATTTCTTAGAGGGGCGGCAAAAACATCCCACCAAGAGAGCAAAGCAGAAGTATTTATTTAAATCTCGTAGAGGCAAGCAAAGAACAAACAATTCCTGTCCCACAATATTTTTTCTATGACTAAAATGCCCTTCTTCATTTATCATTATCACTGCTGTGTCCACATTTCATTCTTAACTTTTAACTGATATCTACCTACCTTCCAACGTTCTTTTTTTTTTTTTTTTACATGACCCCACAAATTTTTTATTTTTTTCTGATATATGATTGTTAAATATTACCATATTTATATATATATCCAACTTAAATCATATGAAAATGAATATAAACTGGTACCTTTCCACAAATACTATATACGACGATCTTACAAAGCCAAAATTCATTATCAACACTTTTTAGATCATCAAATATTGAATGTGAAAGGTCTTCTGAAATTAGCAAAAAGCCTTTGTAGAATGTCATATATATATATATAGGAAGAATTTTGTTATATATTATGATAGTGTTTACATTTTTCTTAAAATTATTAATAGTTAAAATCACTTGATTTGAAATCAGATTATTTAAATAGTATATATTAAAGTGAATTAATTTGTTTAAAATTCAAGAATGATGATAATTTTTGCATTTTTTATTATAATATATAATAAAGTATTTATTTTGTATTATTGGTCAATAAAACAGCCACGAAGGAAGAGTTAATAAATCACAATCTACTAAAGTTACAGCTTCTTAATAATAACAAGAAGCTGAAAATGAATTGCATAGAAGAAGAAGAAACATAATGAAAAAGAGAATTAAGAGAAGAGATCGAGAGAAAGGAATAGAGATAATAATAATAAAATTATAGGATTTAGTGATTGCTAACATTTATGCCTCAGCTAGTTACAACAACAGATCATATAGCTGCATCTATATTAACAGCTCAGAGAAAACAACTAACAATTCTAACTAACTAAAAACTAACACTTATTTTTTTATTTAATCCCTTGGCCATAACATTGTTCTCAATATTTTTTTGCTAAAAAAAAATTATGTTAACTCAAAAATCTCTTAGAATTGGATTTTTGATATTCAGATAATATTATCATAATCTTTTTAAATTTTTCTTTATATGATAATATAAATCTTTTATATTATTTTAATTGATTAATTTAATTTAATTAATTTAAAAATATTAAATATGAATCTATCCATTCGTAATTGACGTACCTCGACTTAACCCATTAAATCCAACAATAATATTTTATATGAACTGTAAAGGCAATGTTGGAAAATTTTTTTAGTATTATCCAACAAATGATCAAATTGAAAAAATATAACAAGTAAAAATTAAAAAGACAGATTGAAAATATAAAAATTATTAATTAAAAAAAGAATATGTTTATTTTATTTTTATTGAAGGAGTCTTATATGTGTTTGAAATAAAAAATATACTAATATAAATTCATAAAAAGAAATACACTTTTGTTTTATGTGATAATTTCTCTTCAAATTAAGTGTCAATATATTGAAATACGCCATATAGTGATGTATCTATTTCCAAGTCAAAAATATTTAATGTAGTGCCTTAAAATTTTTCAACTAATTCCCCCAACTACCTCCTTCCTCTCTACTTTTTTTCTAACTTTTGTAGTCAACAAGGTATGAGACCAGGTGCAGAATTATATGGAAATTTTTGGACATGGTTTTTAATTTGTCAAAATTAATTTTTATATATATATATTTAATATATTTTAAAAAATTATATTCATCCTTTAAAATTTTAAAATTTTATTATAATCTATATATTTTAAAAATATATATATTTAATCCATTCAAAATTTTGAAATTTTATCTACTGCATATTTTTTTCTTAAAATATATATAAATTCCCTTAAATTTTCTAATTTTTTTTTTTATCAATGTATTATCATATTTTTATATAAATTAATATTTTACAATATGATTATAGTGCTAAAAATTATAAATTTTTTTAAATTAATCTTATAAATTTTATTTTTTTTATTTATGACTATTTAGAACCTTCCAAACTTTTTAATTCCGCCCTTTGCTGGAGACAATTACCAATTTAATTTCATAAATATCTGCAACTCTCCTCTGCTGCATCATTTACCTTAGGGCTAGAAACCAATACAACCTGCTCGAGTCCAGTTGAATTCAATATTCAATTCCAATCTATCTAGTACGTTAATTGAATAAATTAATATTAATTACTGTAACTTTTAACTTTGATTTATCCTAATGAATAATATTTAGTAGAAACAATTAATTAATTATCCATAGATATACATTAAGCAGGAAATGTATTTTAATTGAACTTATAATCAAATTTTTTTTTTCAGTCAATCATGGATAATATCAATTACCTATTTAATTACCTGATCCAGATTTCTTTCTCATCTTTTCCATCTCGATCTCTCGTCATTTCCCTTCCCTACTCTTTATGACTCTGTACTTTTCTAATTTTTCACCATTAAATTCTTCATCTCTCCTCCTCTTTCACTATTACTTTCTTTTGACCAAGTTATTTTGCTCTTGGTTATGGAATCCGAAACTACAGATATGTCAGAACTCAGAACTTGTTCTCAAAACTAATAAATTGCAGTGTAATAAGCCCGTACTTGAATTTGAAGCTATTAACCCAAATAGTCAGAATTTTCAAAAATTTGTCCTAATTGAAAATTTTTTATCTCACAGATCATTTAGCGTTGACATAGTCAGAGTCGCTCTGAAGAAGTCTTGGCAAGTTAGAAGGGGCTTTGATATACAAAAGAGACGAGGTTTGTTTGTTTTTGAATTATTTCATGAAGTAGATAAAAGGCAAATCCTGGAAGGGGACTCCTTGGTATGTTTCCAAATTCCAATTCTCACATTGTTATCATGGAGTGGCATTCAGATGGGAATATTAATTTTACTCTTTCGCCTTTTGGGATTCAAGTGCACGGGTTACCTCCTAATCAAATGATTACAGAGAATGCGAAAAAAATTGGAGATATCTTTGGGAGTTTGTTGGAGGTTCATTTTAACAAATGGAAACTCCATTGGATAGCATACCTTTTATCGACTAAGGGTTAATTTGAAAATGGAAATTATACAATCTGAAGAGATGTTATATATTTTGGGAGATTGAAGCTATTGTTAATTGAATTATTGAACTGCTTCCTCCTCTTTCAATATTTAGAATTGTACATGTAAGTAATTTGTAACAGGGCTACAGATTGAGTAACATCTGCTGTTTTGGATAAGAAACTTTCTTATTGTTGAGTTACTGCTCTTCCTTTAAGGTTGGAGGTTATTCCATGCACTGATCATTCTGCTATTTAATGAAAGTTCTGTTGAATTTCTATAAAAAATAAAAATTTTAAAATCAAATTTAATGCAATTCTCAAACACAGCCTATGGGGCAAGATCAACTGACATGATTGGTTTAATTATTAGGGATATTCATTTTTACAGTATAGATTATAGATATTGTAGCTCACGTGCATGGTATCCAATACCAGCATCATCCACAATGCCCCCTTAGTAATCTAACATCAGATACCATGCACATTCACCACACACTGTATAAGAGTATTTCAAATATCTTTATAATAAAAAATAAATATCAACAAATAAAAAATTAATTATTTTTTTATTATTTAAATTTAAATTAAATGATAAATATAACTATTTATATCTATAAAATTAATTTTACTTTTTATTTTAAATTTAATTAATAAATTTTATAATTTATTATATGTATTATTTATTAATTTTTCACTTATTTAATTAAAAAATCCATTAAATATTTTAAAAAATTAAACATTTTATATTTTTAATTAATGTATTTTTTGTTTATGAAAAAAATATTTTTTAAAATAACAAATGGCTTATGCTGTAAGGCGTGTGTATTTATGTCATGTAGACCGTTGAGCCATTTCCCATGCACAGACACATTTACCAAAAAAAAATTATTTTTAGGAAAAATCTAAAAAAATTTGTTAATTAGTTACGCGTGAAAGGTGGGGTCACAGGGTTCAGTGAAAAGGTCACGCCGTTCTCGACGGAAGTTGGAAACGATACCACCGAAATGAAAGCGAGCTTTTTATTTCACTTTAACGGGATTGACCCATGATTAACGGCGTTAACGTCGTTACCGGGTACTGAAACTCACAGAACGCCCTGATTGCGGTAAGAAGAGTTGTGTTTACTCTCTCTCTCTCCATAAAAATAGAGATTAATTGGGGCCCAGCTTTGACTAACGGCTAGTTTCAAGGGGACAAGACGTCACGTCAGCTCTGGAACACACCTATTCCTCTGGAGTGCGGAGTACAATATATTAATTCTTATTCAGTAAAAAAAAATAGTTTTTTTTAGAAAGAAAAAAATATAAAAAGTAAAAGGATTTATTGAAAATACTGGACCTGCCAAATTTTATTATTTTTAACATTTCCGTGTTAACATTTGCATTTAAAATAATTATTATTATTTTCAAATAGCAAGTCGAAAAAAAAGAAAAGAGAATTGGTCTCAATTTGGAATTTTTATATTTAACTTTCAAAGTCTATATACTCAAGTATTTAGTACTGGGCAAGTCGGCATGCACGTACAAACACTAAAACCATGCATAACATGTACAACTAGTCCACAACAATCATCCTGTTAATAATTTTAATTTAGTTTAAAATTATTCATATCATTTTCACAATAAGATGTATATTTTTAAGCAATTAATTAACAATAATACATGTCAACCATAAATTTTTCAGTGAATAAGAGTTTGGTGATTGAGATCTAATTTTTAATTAAGGGTGTTTGATAAATCTAAAAAAAAAAAAAAAATAGTGAAAAATAAAAATGAGATTTTAGTAAAAACTTTATTTTTTACTTGAAATAATTTTTAAATTAAATGACATAATTATTTACTTTTAATTAGTATTATTAGAACATTCGGTTAAAAAAATTCACTGACTTAATCTTTTAATTGATTTTATAAATTTTGCGTGATTGATTGTCGTTATAAAAATCATAATTATTTATATTTTTTTTATGGATTTCTCTTATAAAAATTACAAAGTTAGTGATTAATATTAAAATGACAAATAAGTGATTAGTAATAAAATATAAGAAATTTTTTATACAAAATATTAATATTTTTAATGAATATCACGACTAACTATTAACAAAAAATTCGAATCCTAAACCTCCAGTAAAAGCATATAATTTACTCTTACCGTCCAAGTATTTCCTATAATTTACTCGTGGAATATTTGTTTCTTTCGGCATATAAATTAGATAAAGGAAAATGAAAGCCTGTGGAAACAGTACAGGGCGCACGGTGTTCCTTCTTCATCACTATAAAGCTCGAGCGTTTATAGTGTGCCATGAATATCCACCAATTTTTAATTGCCACGTGGTATATACTTGTCAACTATCTTTGCGACGAAATATAGACTTTGGCCCACGCGATTCTCGTTGTATTGATAGGAGGGTTTTTATTTCTTTCCCATTAATTGTCCCTCCCCTTATTTACGAGAAGATTGAAACTAGTGGGCAAATCAGTAGATTTGTTACCTTCTTGAGGGTACTTTGGGAAACAAAGAAAATACTTCAGTCAGTTTGTGACTGGGCGGCGCGTGGGGAAGTTGAGTTGCCTAACCAGGCCAACCCTTTTATTTTAATATTTAATTTGAGTTGTTATTTTATATTTTTAAAATTAATAAAAAAAAAATTAAAGCGAAACCTCTTTTTGGACCCCAAAAGTCTTAATAATCATTATTTTTACCCTCAATGATTCATCCTTCTCTTGTATTGTGCTTGAAATATTTACTAGTGTCTTCTACTTTTGCTTTATTTATTTATACTCACATATTATTATTATTATAATTATAGTTTTTCACTTTATGCCTCTTTCAAGACTTCAAAGTACTAATTTTTAAAGCTTATGAATAGTTTATTTTAGATTTCTTAGAGGAGGGATAAAGTGCCAAAATCATTGTATATTAAATAATTAGAATTAAGACAACAAATTATATAATTAGCTATAATTAAATCTCTTTCTCTCTTGGAATCCAATTTCCACTATTGTGGATTTTTGGCCTACATGAGAGAGAGAGAGAGATTTGGAATGAACTTTAGAAATTTGATGTTGAACGTCATCAATGGAAGTTGTCAAATTCAACATTAATGAAAAACCACAAATTTCAAGCTACGCATGATTTTCAAAGTTATGTTATCATTGCTACATGCAAGTTGTGAGTAGTGTATTGATCATTTAATTTGCTAAAGTTAAATTTTTAATTCAAACAAAATTTTAAGAATAAAAATTTTGTGTGCTTTTTATATTGGCTTTTTCTTTTTTAAATAAGTGAACAACCTTAAAGAGATTATTTAATCATCAAACATAATTAAGTTAATCTTTTATTAATTAATTACAGTAAAACCTATATAAATTAATATTATTAAAATTTATAAATTTTATTAATTAAAAAAATATTAATTTAATTTAATAATTTAAGTCTGAATATAAAAAATTATTATATAATAAAGATTATTAATTTATATTGGTTTTCCTTTATTATTAAATTAACAAAATAAAAGGAAATTTTATTGTTAAAGGAAAAGGAATAAATAAACAAAGAAAATATTGAAGTTTGAGAGCTTAGAAGCTAAATTTGTTGCATTGTCACAGCAATAACTAATGAGAGAAATGAAATTGGATTTGAAAATATCAAATTCAAGAATTTTGACTTACTTTTATTTCAAAAAAAAAAAAAGTATACTTATAATTAATATATTTAAAATTCAAAGCTTTTAATAACAAATTAAAACCATATTTCACTAATATTTATTTTCACACATAAATTTATTAAATCAAAATACATAATTTTTAATGTCTCTTTAGTTTAATATTCACAAACTAAATGTAATTTTTAAAATAGAAAAATATTTTTTTAATAAATTGAAATATTAAAAGAATCAATATTTATAGACACATAATTTACTTCAAAATTAAAAAGAAAGAAAATTAGTAACAAGATTCAATCTTTTGTCCCTTTTGAACAATATCTCAAATTTAATTAAAAAAATGTTAGGAGAAAAATCTAAAATTTTAAATATTTTATAATCTCAAATATATAATCTAGAGATAATTTGACGAAATTATTGACATAATAAGAATTGTGTAGAAAAATACATTAAAAAAACCTGTATACATGAGAACAGCTCAACACCTCTCTCCAATAAAATGACCTCCCCTGTTCTTTTTCTTCTTTCACTAGCCTTTTGGGCTCTCTGTCTCTGTCTCTGTCTCTCTCCCCTCTAGATATAATCGCCCACAAGCTTTCTCTCTTCTTCCTCTTCACTCTTTTCTTTTCCTTGTATATTAACCGCAAGAAACAGAGAGACTCCATTATTTTTCACTCAAGACTCGAAGAAAAAGATAATTAAAACACCATTAACATAAAAATGGTGGCTTCTTCTTACATGCCTTCTGGTTTTCTCTTATTTTTATCTTTATTTGCTGTACTTGTTTCTGGGTCTCAAAAAACTTTACCTATTATATCATTTGATGACGGGTACACCCATCTTTTCGGAGATAATAACCTGGTCATTCATAAAGATGGCAAGAGAGCCCATTTATCACTAGATGAAAGGACAGGTCCTGCTTTTTTATTTTTTATTTTTTGGAGGTGGGGGTGGCGGGTTTATTATTTATTTGGGTTTTTGCCTTTTTTATGTGGTGTTTTTGTTGTTTTGTTTTAAAGATTTGATTTTGATTTTTTGAGTTTTGATTCAAAGTTTCTTAATTCGGGGCTTGAACAGGGTCTGGATTCGTTTCTCATGACCTTTACTTACATGGGTACTTCAGTGCTTCTATCAAGTTGCCTTCAGATTATACTGCTGGAGTTGTGGTTGCTTTTTATGTGAGTAATCCGATTAAGAATCTGGTTTATTCAATTTTATTGATTAGTTTTTATGTTCCTATTTAGAAGTTTATCCTCTGATTAAATCAATCAGGCCCAGATTGAATTTTATTTGGTTCTGCAATTTTCTTTTGAAGTGAGAATTTTTTTTAACTTCTTAAAACGAAAAGTCTCATTCAACCATGGCAACCAGATGGGATATTTGCATGTTTGCTTGTTATGTTATTTGTTTAATTATTGAACTTTAAATATCTGATTAAACCAACAATAACCTATATATATTTCGCAAATGTTTTTCCCTTCAAAGTCAATTTTAAATTCCATAGCAGAAAAAAAATGATGATGCTCAAATGACTATTAGTTTCTTCATTTTTTTTCACTGCCAAGCTTTATTGTGGGTGATAAATTTTGAATATTTGATTGTTATAGATGTCAAATGGTGATATATTCGAGAAGAACCATGATGAAATTGACTTTGAGTTCTTGGGTAATATAAGAGGCAAAGATTGGAGGATACAGACAAATATTTATGGCAATGGTAGCACCAGCATTGGCAGAGAAGAAAGATATAGTCTCTGGTTTGATCCTTCTGATGATTTTCATCAATACAGTATTCTATGGACTGATTCCCAGATTATGTAAGTGAAAAACCCTCTTCACCATCTTTAATTTTCTCAAAATTTGATAAAACTTTTTTACCCTTTTCTTTAATATGATGTTATTTGTTATTACGACAGCTATTTAGGGGCTGTACTTCACCAATTAGTCACTAATTAGCTCATGTTCTACAGTATGGAATTTACTATTTTAGGGGTTTTGATGTAGATGCATCTATTGTCGGATAGAGGCAGAGTTTCTTCTTTTAGGGGATTAGTCAATAAAGTTCTCTGTTATTTTGCCTGTAGTTATATGCCCCTGTTTTATCAAAACCAGTTTTCCTGTGTAAGGTGTAGCTTAAATTTGGTTAATCCTTTGTTTGATTATTGGGAAAGGTTGGCCAAGATTTGAGCTTTAATTGCACGATCTTTTCTTAAATTTAAGAATCTATTAAAACAAAAACAATGATGCGACGGCGCCTCAAGTTTTTTACTCTTCAGATGATTTCATTCAACTTCTTAGTTTCAAGAAAGACCAAAACAATAAATAATCGTGCTGGTTACGTTGACAATCTTTTTCCCCAGTTTTCTATATTTCTAATTAGATGGTAATTAGAAAAACTAGATTAAGTACTGCAGACTAATTAATTAGTGCTTTTTTTTTTTGATTAATCCCCGTTAATGTTGTAAGAGTCATTCTAATTCTGTATTGTTTATTTCTCTTCCTTGCTAGATTTTATGTGGACAATGTTCCCATTAGGGAGGTGAAAAGAACAGTATCTATGGGGGGTGATTTTCCTTCTAAGCCAATGTCTTTGTATGCAACAATATGGGATGGCTCTGATTGGGCTACCAATGGAGGGAAATATAGAGTCAATTATAAATATGCCCCTTACGTAACGGAATTTTCCAACTTTGTGCTACATGGATGTGCTGTTGATCCAATTGAACAGGTATCGAAGTGTGACACTGCACAAAATTCTCAAGCAATACCTACTGGTGTCACGCCCTTGCAAAGAATTAAAATGGAGAGCTTTAGGAGAAAGTATATGACATATTCATATTGCTATGATAGAGCTCGATACAAGGTTCCTCCTTCTGAGTGTGTGATTAATCCCGTTGAAGCCGAACGATTGAAATCATTTGATCCTGTTACATTCGGTGGAGGACGTCGCCACCGTGGGAACCGCCATCACCATCACCGGAGCAAATCAAGCAATACAGAGGCCATTTCTATATAAAGAAGTATCAAAAACCGTATCATTGCATAATGGGGTTGGGGGTCATTGTTATCTTTATTAAATTTATGCTTTGATTTAGTTGGGGTAAGTTTATTTTTTGTGAATAGAGAGAAAAAAAAAGCCATAGATTTTTATTATTGAGAAGGTGGATGGTGGGGGGTTGGTATATGTATAGCTCAAACCTTTATATTTCCAGTTGTTTCATTTGATCATTATGTTGTCTATTGGCTTTACAAATTGAATTTAGTGAATGATTTGCTGTACTTTTGAGGCTTACCCTCGTGGGTTGGTTCAATAAATAAGAATACTAGTAGCCATATATGGTGGAGTTTTTAATCTTTTTGGCACAAAACAAATTGAATTGCCATTATTCATCTTTTTTTGTCTTTTAATATGATTTTTTATATGGTTGTATTATGTATGTTAATAGTCCAAGCAAGAACATAAGCAATGCTAAGATCATGTTTTTGATAGTCCAGAGTTTGGTATGTGTTATTTTTGTAAATGTCAGTCTTGTCATGTTCAGAGTACATGTTGTCAAGGGTTTGTTGGAATCTAAGGTTTGGTTTGATTTGACAATTGGTGAAGCTTAAAATAAATAAATATATATATTTTTTATACACTGTAGCAACTGGCTCATTGTTGGACTTTTTGTTTAAATATATTATTATTTTGAGAAATAATAAATTATGCATTTCAAAAATAAATTTATTTTTATATATTCATACAAATCAAAATATTATAAATTTATAAATTAAACAGAAAAGAGCATTTGATGATATTGTTTAATTGATTGATCACTTTGCCAAAAATTATAATTATTTTTATGAATAGATAGATAGCTATAGATTTTAATTTATTTCTTAAAAATTAGTGTTGCATTCTATTTTTTTTATTAGATAATTGAAGTAATATAAATATATGGTAAATTTTTGAATTTTTTTCTAATATTTTTTTTAATAAGAATTGGATTTAAATTCTATGATAAAAATTTATGTTATTTTTCTGAATTAATAGAATTTCACAAGTTTTGCTGAGAATATTTGTGCATGAAAAGAAACATCCAACAAGTTTTTAGAATGTGAATTTGAAGTGTTAGAAGATGAAATAAATGGAGACAGCAAGCATCAACAATTTCTTTAAGCCACTTTGCGATTGTCTTGTTTTTATTTTTCCATTCCAAACTTTGTGCCAGTCAATAATCAAACTACTCGTGGCCTCATATTTAGCCGTTTTGTAACTCTATCATTGGTTTATTTAAAGCCTATAAAGTTAGTTAATACGTCATTTAAGAAATAATAATAATATTATTTATTATTTCATCCATCTTAAAATAAATATCATATTTTTTTTAAAATATCTCAATTTAATTATTATATTTTTTAATTTAAATTATATTTTATATTAAATTAACAATAATAACCTTATTAAAAATATATTAAAAAATATAAAAATTAATTAAAAGATAGAAAATATGTGAAAATTAGAAAAATGGAGTGAAATTAAAGTAATTAATGAATTAAAATATTAAAAAATTAAAATAAATTATTTTTTTCTTAATAATAGTGTGTTTTACACTTAAAAATAACCCAACTCCATATTAACTCTTTTTTTTTTCTCATACTTCAATTCATAGAATATAGTATAAAATACTAGGGTTCAAAATCATAGCATAAACCTCCCACTAAAAATATAGGAGAAATTATTACATTTCTAAAAGGCAAATCATCCAAATAAGATTGTCATTACCAAAGAAAAAAAAAAACTAAAACCAAAGGTCATAATATGCTCTATCATATATTATACATATAATTTTATTTTCTGCACTATGGTATGCTCTTAAATGTAAAATTGGTACTTTTAGTTTCTTGAAATCTTAATAGTAACTAATACTTTTATTGACAAGATAATCTCTGCAAGCAAAAGACAACACACACTTAAAATAAAGGGACATAAGATAAAATAAGTCATCAAATTGATAAGGTCGCAGTGAAGATTCTGAGACTAAAAAGAAAAAAATTAAATTAAATTAAGGGCCTACCGTAATGGCAGATTTTGGCTTTGTTTTGCTAAACTAAACCTTTAAAGGCATTTCTCCATTTAATACAGATGAAAATTATTTGTTGCATTTCACATTCATTAAGAATTGTTGGGAGACATAAATTTAAGAATCTTTAACAAGGTCTTGTCTTAAAACAGTATATATTTCAACAAAAGGGTACTAATTTGCTGCTAATGGGGTCGTCAATTTACAATGCGGTAATCAACCAAAGAAAAGCATCTCAAAAAGTGGTTCAGAATACAAGTTATTGGAAAATGGAATATTATCACAGCATTAAAGGACTTGAAAGCATCTCAAGAAGCTCCTAATCAAGGGCATGGTTGTTATTAGTGTGGAAAAAGAAGAAATAAAGCAACAGTAATGCAAGCTGTCAACAGATCAACTTTCAATTTTCAACAGTTAATAGGCAATATCTTCAGAAATCTAACCATAAAGAAAAGCTTTATTAACAGTCTCAGAGTTTAATTTCATTCTGTTAGTTTTCTGAAAACTCTTCTATGCATCTAATTGCAAAGGTTAATGCAGACCGAAGGAAATGGTGTATCACTGATGAGATAATTAAAACAAAAGATACACTGATGAAATATTTTCAGTCAGTTTTTCCTACTTCAACCACTGATATTTACAGCCACTTTGTACTCCTTGACATGGCACAAAAACATGGATACATGTTATAGAAATAAATTGATGCCATTTGAAAGTGGGATAATTGAGAAAAAGAAGTTGAGATGATAAGCATTTTATTTTGTGGTAAATTTGCTAGAGTTAACAGAAATTATTTGAAGATTAGACTATTTATTAATTAGTTATTTAAGTTGTGTTTCAGTAATACACGATAAAAGATAAAGATAACAATCTTTCGAAAAGGTCAAGAAAGAGAAGAGCCAGTACAAAGGCTACATCACCCCACCCCTCCGCCAAATTTTCCATTTATCACATGCATGATATGTTTACTAGTTCTGAGTTTCAGCCTCTTTTTGCTCTATTAGTTTGATGAAATTGCGAACAATAGTCATGCCTTCTGTTGTTATAATGCTTTCCGGATGGAACTGCACCCCCTGTAATTTCTCAACCATTTT
The DNA here is from genome assembly GCA_948193065.1 of Aleurites moluccanus. NCBI lineage: Eukaryota > Viridiplantae > Streptophyta > Magnoliopsida > Malpighiales > Euphorbiaceae > Aleurites > Aleurites moluccanus. Next base: position 15,031 of record CANXYC011313702.1, read on the forward strand.
CAATAAGCTTTTGAAGGTATATTTGATTATATTTAGACTTGTCAAAAGAAGCAAATTATTGATGCCTTATTTGTTCCTTACTCAAGTGCGCCAAGTAATTGGATGAACATACCTAAGCCAATGCAGTGTGCTGTCACTTTTTTTTTTTTAACATAAGGGATGGGAAAAGAATCTCACCCGTAGATGCTTATATTTCTTGTGTCGAGCAGCCATTATCAGTCCATCCTCTGTCCATGCAGTGACCTCAAGTTCTTTACTAGGGAAACTCTCCTTTTCAATCACAAGGCTATGATATCTCCCAGCAGTGAAAGGGCTGGAAAAAGGTAAAAGTGGCAGCAAGACATACTAACAATCCATCATCATGTACTGATATATTAATGTACAATTTTAATGGAAAGGAACTGAAGGCAAGTCAAAGAGGACATATAAATAGTTCCTTAATGCTTTAGTAATTGCTGCCTATCCTGCCCCCTCTGAAATCGCTATAATATAAAGCTACTCAAAGGCAGTTTTGGCAGAACAAATTATTTTAGCTAGTGGACTCCCAATACTGATGTCAATCAATAACAAGTAAAGCTGATAAGATGTTTAACCTAATATATTTTCATCACTTATGGAGAAGATATAATTTGAATCTAGAATTCGTTGTAATAAACAGCAGAATTTCAATGAACTAGGATGTTCATGATTATTTCTCACCTAGCTTTTAATTCAATGTTCCTTTCCGTAAATGAAACATAGTAAAAAGTTATCGAAAAAGGCAAAGCTTAACTTTTGTCGTCAAGCGCCAAAGCGGACGTCACCAAGGAATCTATTTCAAATCACTAAATGCATGAATCATTACAGATCAATCTAGTTATGTCATATTGAATCTAGGTGAATCATCTGATTGTTTTATTAGCTAAAACTATTTGGCATATTATATGGCAATCTTTTACGTAAAGGAGCCTGCAATTCAACATATGACACAACCAGGGGCAAGATAACTTGGGCCATCTTATTCGAACAATTTTCACAATATGAAAAAATGAATGTCTTGATGAAAAAGTACATACTTTTGCAACCCAGAAAACAGGCCATCTTCCACTTTCTCATCATAATATACAAGAGAATGTTTCCCGTGCATGACACCATAAGGAGAACGCACAACCTTCCCTGTAACACGACAAAGTGGCAAGGATAATGAAATAGAAAGTACACACCAAGAGTTAAGAATAAAATGCTTAAAGTATTTATAGTTCTGCTGCCATTATTATTAAATCATGATGTTTGTAAGAACTTTGAAATTTCTCATGACACTCGCCTCCAAAAGCCTCCCCAATACACTGAAGTCCCATACACACACCAAATAAAGGAACTAATGGTCCAAGCTCCAATACAGTCTGTAGTGATATTCCAGAATCTTTTGGTGTGCCTGTAGAGGGGAAATGTAATATTAAAGTTATTTCTTTCCTCCATTTGTTCCACCTGAACTTCAATCGAGCATCATAAAAATAACATAAGGAAAATCTAACCTGGTCCTGGGGATATAAGCACCCCTCTTGGATTTTTCCTATTAAAATTCAAAGTTACACATTTGATCAGTAAACACAACAATCACCACACATACAATTTATTTCTAAAATAAGTTAATTTCCATCCGAGATGCCATTCTCTGAGATATAAATATTAGCAAATGCCAATTTAGGCAATAAATAATAAATATTACCTTTTTAATTCTTCCACAGTTAACTCATCATTTCGATAAACCTCAAAATGGCATCCCAACTCTCCCATATACTACAGAATCACAATGTATTAGGATTGCCACTTTTAAATATAAAAACAATGCATTAAACAAATTGAGAAACCAGAGGTGGGGACAATCATGAACAGCTTGGAAACTGATTCATCAAAACGGTTAACAATGCAGAAGGGCCTAAAAGGCAACACGACAAAACTCTTATTTAAGTTAAGATTTTATAAAGTTATCACCCTTTTGTCGTGTTCAATGCTTTCAACCGAAAAATTAAAAAAGGTATTTCTTCAACAGATCATAGACATTAATATGCCCACTTGAAACTAAAATGACTCGAAAACAAAAGCCGAGGAATTAAGGCATAAATATAGCATTCAGCATCATGCCACTGGGCATATTTGTATTCACTTAACATGAAGAATTGAATGACTAACTGACAAGTTAATCTTGACTACAACAGTTAATTCATTTTCATGAAATGTTAAAATTTCAAGAGTTTCTCAACCTTCTTGTTTGTATCTCAAATGAAACCTGAATTTTGAGGTGTGTGCTTCGGCAAGCATTAGGCGAGGTAAACAGACCAAAACCGTTTTTTCAGTTTCAGTTCTATAATAAACATTTCAGTCCTTGCATTTATAGATGCAGAACTTGCCGAGATCACATGTGCACAGATATGGATTCATGTGTGCACTTATGGTTAGAAATTCAGCAAACAAAAAATATAGTTAGAATTCAACTAAGTATAAATAATAGAGAAGGAATTATAAATTATCTTCGAGCATGCGCATATGATTAGAACTTCGATAGAATCATACATTAAAAAAAAATTGAACATGCACGTGATTAGACATTCACTTCAAGCAAAAAATTTAAATTACAAGTCTCTATGAGGATGTCAGGAATTCCAAATGACTGTACAGTGTACACCCTATGGCATCTCGAGTTTGATCAGAATAAATATTCTCCCTTTTCTTTCCCCCATGGAAAAGGTCATTATTATTCCATTAAGGCAAAAAGAGCTAATCTTACACTTAAATGCCATGGATATACTGATTATGGAAACATAAATTCTACCACTTGCATTCCTTTTATGCATTTTCTCAGCATCCAAACAGCACATAGAATTCGAGCCCCCACCATATAACATGCAAGAACTCGCATACCAAATAGACATCACAGTACCCAGAAAATTCAAAATTCTGGAATACCAAATCATAATCTGAGAAGAAAGAGAACAAAACCTGGCAAAGATTATAGGTAAAGCTATCATAATTGTCAATAACAATTATGGGATTCTTCAACTCCCTCTTATCGGAAGCCGCAGAAGAGGAATTCGATTCTGCAACAATCATTGAACATTTTGCAGCAAACCCGTTTTTCCTCTTCGCCACAAAACTCAATTCTTGAGGGAAAAAAAAATCACAAGTCATACACGCTCAAATGGAGAAGCTAAGAAGAAAGAAATAAATAGGTAAAAAAAAAGAAGAAAGTTACTTGAAGGACGAGAGAGTGTAGAGGCGCGAGATACAAGAGGGCTTTGCAGCGTTTTGAGCGAGAGGGAAGATTTCGATTGAAGAAGAGAGGATTGTGATAGCAGAGTTGCAGCCATTGTCTATTTCTAAAGAACAAGAGAGGTCAAAATTTTAGTCCGACCGAAAGCTGCTATTATGGAGTCTGGGCTGGTCGGCAACTGCTTATATCTACACATAATATACGTGTAATAATAGTGTGCTATTTTTGAGAAATTGGCGTTGACACTTAACAGCAAAGGAGTCCTCATACACTGCCAATTTTCCTTCCATGCAAGAAAGAAGAGGATAAAGAACTCTCAACTCTCCAAAATTGTCTCAGTCCGGCACGGGTGAAAATTAACAGGAGAATAAAAAATAAATAAAAGCTATTTTTTTTTTTAATTTTTTAAGAATTATCTCTATAAAAATATATATATATAAATTAATTAAATAATTTTAATATTTGAAATTATTTATAAAAATTTAATTTTGAAAAATCAACTAAAATTTTAAAATAATTAATTATATAAAAGTATAATTTACACTCTCAAAATGATTAGAGGGTCAATATTTTCATTTGTCTTTATGCCCTTGGTCTCAATAATTCGGGTTAAGGGGTTATTATCATAAAAAATACAGTAGTTGGATTTATGTTTGAAGAATGATAAATTTATATTATTAAATTTTAACGGTATAAATTTAATATGTTAATATTATATTTTTTAAATTTATTTAATTTTTATTTTATATAAAAAATATATTATTGGATTCGTTGCAACAAATATTATAATATTATGATTTTTAAAAATTTTTACAAATATTTTTTGGGCTCTAAAAAACCTACACAACATGAGTTAATGTGTTTTTGGCATAGCAGCTCCTCAATCCCAATAATTCTGTTTGCGGATCAAATTTAAATTTTTTTTAAATGCTAAATTATATACAGATTTGATTTTATGAATTTATAATTTTTCTTATAAATTTAAGATTGACGATTTGATCCATAAATAGATCCGAGTCTCATGAACTGCGTAGCACACAATATTTTTAGAATCGGGTTGGTGAAGACAAAAAATAAAAAATTTGATCGGAATCGAACTGATTAAACTGAAAAAAAATCGATATACATATATATGTATATATAATTTGATATTTATTATATATATGATGAAAATAAATATAATGTAATTATATCTAAATTAATAATTTATATAAAATCATATTTTATGATATCAATCCAATTATATTAAATCAAAAGTTATGTATATAGTAAATTATGGGCATTCACTTGCTCAAACATCTATTCACGTAATATGATAACATGTAATAGGATCATAATTTTGGCTTCAAGTAAAATTAAAATGAAATTACTGAAATTCTATTAATTTTTTTTTAATTCAAAATTACGTTGTTTTTTCTTGTCAAAAATAACATTGTTTTGATAAAAATTAAAAAAATTTGATCCGCTCGAATAAGAAAAATTAATCCGATTCTATCGATTCACTGATTAACCGGCCGATTCACTAATTTTTTAAAAGATGAATAAATAAAAACTGAACGAATTAATATTTAATTTAATTTTTAATTTTTTTTTATTCAATCAACTGGTCGGATTTGATTTTAGCAACCACGGGCAGTGCATAACACACATGTACATCCTTTTTTCTCTTCTCACTCAGAGGCAGAACCATTTTAAAGCCTGAGGTGCATGACCTTTCAAATTTTTTAAAACTATTGATCACCTCAAATTTTTAAAATTAATTTTTATATTTATATATTTTTAATAATTTTTAAAATTTTAAAATTTTCACTTAAGATTACGTATTTTTTAAAATATATGTATTTAATCCCTCCATATTTTTAAAATTTTATCTATTATATATATACTTTTATAATTATTTTTAATAAATTATCCTAAATTTTAAAATTTTGTTTGTTATTAATATCTTATTATGTTTATATATAAATAAATATTTTACAATATAATAATTATATTAAAAATTTTAAATTTTTTATATTAATTTTAAAAATTGAATTTTTTTTCCAATATTATTTTTAACTTTCAACTCTTAGAATCTAGTTTCGCTCTTATTTCCACTCTTTTCCTTCTCTCTCTCTCTATATATTTCCACGATAAATGTTCTTGCAAAATATATGATTATTAATATTTTTTATTTTATTTTAATATTTTTAATTTATTTATTATTTTAATATTTTTATTTTATTTTATTTTTTTAATTCTTTCATATTTTATATTTTTAATATATTTTTTTATGAAAATATTATTATAAATTTTAAATAAAATATAATATGAATTAAATAATTAAATTAAGATATATAAAAAATTAAAATATTTATTATGAAACGAGAAAATATCTTATTAGGAAAAAAAAATTACATACATATCAACGTAATTAAGAGTATATGAACAATAACTTCCATATCTGACAAAAGCAGGTCAAATACATTGAATCTTTTGAAATGTGAAATAGACGATAAATAAATAAACGTTAATATTCTTTGTATCTAATCTATAACCACAAATAGAAGAAAACACAAAATGTGAATAAGTAATTAATAAAGTTAATTAACGAAATAAAAAAATATTAATATTTCTTAATATATTTTAAAAATATATAATAATCTTAAAAATATTATTTTTTATAACATTATATTTTTTAATTATTTATTTGTTATTTTAATTCTATAATTTATTTAATTTAGAAAGAAAAATATATGATTTATTAGGATATTTTAATAAAATATATAATTAAAGAATATTCATTTTCAATAAACACAATTTTAAAAGTTTTCTTAAAATAAAATATTTAAAGGATTATAATTTAAGAATTCATTTGGTAATCTATTTTTCTTGTTAAAAGTAAAAAAATATATATTTGCTTAGAAAAATAAAAAAATTATACATTATAGATTATAAAGTAGAAGAAAATTATTTCATAATACTTAAAAATGAAAAATTTTATTATTAGTTTTATATATATATTTTTTGTTATAGTATTTTTTAGAAAAATAAAAATAAAAATATGATTTTTATGAAAAAAGAATAGAAGTAAATGCAATTTTTATAGTACGCAAGTCTCATTTTCTTATGAAAATAAAAAATAAAAAATTTTACTTAATTTTCTTATATATATATAAATTAAAAATAATAAAATTAAATAAAAATTTATTATACCTTATTTTTTTATGAGAATTATTAGTTAAATAATATAATAAAGATATTGTAGTCGTGTTCAATAATAAATTGAACTAAATTATATATATTTTTATATTATACATATTTATAGGTTTTTTTATATATAAAATATATATTTATAATATATTTAATATACAAAAATATATATAATATGATAATAATAATTTTTTTAAATATTATACATATTCTTATAATTTTTTTATTAATTTGATTTTTTTATTTTAACAAATATGATATTTTTGAAACAAAATTGATATATATATATATATATATATATATATTGAACACAACAATTAAAACTTTAAATTTCATACAAAAACTGTGGGTTCATTAAGATTTTCAATTGATTTATCATTTTATAAAAAAATAATAATTTTACAAAATTATGCTATTTTTTCTGGAAAATTTAGCTCCCATTTAATTTAATTATTTCTATGCTATTTTTTTCTGAAAAATTTAGGTCCCATTTTATTTAATTATTTGTAGTACCTGGTGATTGATAGCTGATAGTTGGTGGTTATTAGCTGATCGTTGTAAGTGTTAGATAAATTTATTATTAATTGTTAGCTATTAATATGTTTAATAATCATTGCGGATAAATATTAATATTTAATTTTTATTTACATATTATTTTTAAAAAATAATTTAATTTTTTTATTTAAAAAAGCTCAAAATTAAAAATTTTATAAACAGCTGATTTTTTATTATTTAACAATTATTTAATGATTATTAGTAATCAAACGATATAAAATAACTGTTATAAATAAAATAAATTAGTAGTTACATTCAAAAATTTTATCAAATATTTATTTAGTGTCACTTTGCAAGGCATGAACGAATATAAAATAATTTATATTTTTTAAAACTAATAATAAATGATACAGTTATTTAAGTTCTAAATTTTCCAAAAATTTATGATTTCATTAAAATTGCCTTACGGAAAAATAATGATTTTACAAAATGCATATGTGCGTGGAAAATTTAATGGCACTTTGAGAAAAAACATAATAACACTTTGCCAAAATGGGCGTATACATGTGATATTCTTAAAATAAATTAATTTTTTTTTTAAATTATTGATAAATAATATTTATACATAAAACTTAAAATTTAACTTAGAAGCATATGATTTTCTTAAAATTAAAATATATTTTAATATTTTATGAAAAATAATAATTTTATACAAAATATATGTATTTTGTGGATAATTTAATGACATCTCGTGCAACATATAATAATACTTCAAAAAAAAATCAAATATGATATCCTTAAATAAAATCACATTTAAAAAATATATAATTATAAATGGTAATACTTTTACTGACTTTCAAAATTAAAAAAAAAATTATTTAATAAAAATGTCATAAATTTTATCATTATATTGAACATTTTAAATTTTACAATTATATTAAAAAATAGCATTGTAATTTTGTTTAGATAAAATAGTTTTTTTTTTTTAATCTTTTTACACATGTATATAAATAGTAAATTGTAATCTAATTTTCAAATCAACCTAAATATATTTATTTTTCTATCTTCTCTATCTCGGTCTCTCTAAATCTTTTAAGAGTTTTATCAAACTATAATGACATCTTAGAGTTCTACAATATATATACACATTCGTGAAGTTGTAAAATTCTTTTATGGCATAATGAAATTAATTACCATGTCGACATTTATATACATAAATATTATGAATTTTAGTTTCGGATCAGTTTTAAAATTGATGAATAAAGAAAATTATGAATTAGAGATTTAACTATAAATGAATTAAATTAAATTAAAATTAAACTGAAAATAATTAAATTAATATTATATAATATATAAAATATTATTAAAATTAAGTAGGTGAATTTGATTTTTTTTAATTAATTTTTAATTAAAATTAGAATAATTTTGTGTAAGAATTTAATACTATTTATTTGTATTTGAATGTTAACACAATACACGACGTAAGAATAAAAATAACAATAAATATTTAAATAAAATTCAAATATAAAAAGATTAAATAACATAATATTAGATAAGATTATATATGTTTCATCTATTCTTCTCTCCGCATGCTTCATCTATTCTCTGCGTGTGTATATATATGCAAATTAGAAATGAAAAAAGCCAGAGACAAATCACAAAATTACCTTTTGTCTCTGTTTTTGGTGGTGCAAAAGAGCAGAGAAGCAACGAACCGACGTAGTGATAACAAACGACAGCGAAGACAGAGAATAAAATGTTTTTGTGGAAATAGCAAGACACACAGAATATAAGGTAGTAGGGCTTGCAAATTTAGGTATGGAAAACGGCGCCATTTTGAATACTATAAAACGATGCCGTTTTACATGGCACAAAAAGGAGTTTCATGACTCGCTAAAATTGGATAACTCGGTCCAAGTTAACTGGATTACAGGATATTCGGCTGGGTCATAGGATTTAAAATGGAAGTTTCAGAGCCATTTTTTGCTTCTAACCAATCTCAGACCTGTCCCATTTTAAAAACCTTTCAATTAAGAATATTCTTTCAATTATGTGGGCTAATTTTCTTGTGTAAAAATTTAGGTTTGCTCTTAGGTTGTGTCTAACTTAATACTCAACCAAAATAAATAGCGGGTGAGCCCTCTCAGTCAAGTTAATGATTTATTAATAGTGCATTTTATTTCAAATTCAACCTTAATTTAAAATATTTTGTTGTTTTATCTTTTTAATTAAGCGAGTTGGTCCATGCCCCCATATCCCAAGCCCATGGTCTATCCACCCCCACCCTTTCACCTCATCTTCAAGCTTACAACTTCACAAATTTACTCCCTTATTTTCTCAAACATTTTTTTTCTTCAAAATATTTTTCAATGTGATTTATTTTGACGAAACAAATAGAGCTCGAGACATAAATTTACTATTCTAAAAGAAAAAAAATGTTGACATAATTTTACCCCTAGAAATAAAAGAAACATTGTCATATAATTGAATAAGAATTATTTTTTTTTTATTTAAATTAAATTCATGAGATTTATTTAGAATCTTAGAATTGTTAGTCATCATATTTTGAATGCACAAAAAATCATTAAAAGTTTCGTTTTTTTTTTAAATCTTAGAATTGATTATATTTAAACCTAATTTTATTAGAATTGGTAGATTTTGTAAATATATTTTATATTAGCAAAGTACAAAATTAATTATGCTTTTAATATATAAGACTTAAATGTAATACTATATTTATAAATATTTAGAAATTAAATGGATTCCCTACACATTTATTTACTTATTTTTTGTGAATTACACATTTATTTCAAACATAATTTTAATTTAATTAAAATTAAATAAAATATATTCCAAACTTTGTAGAAACAAATATTTCGTTTTCCATAAAATTAGTTGTAGTTCTACATTTAGAGCAATTTGATATTAAAAATAATTTTAAAATAATTTTTATATTATATAAAAATACAGATATATAAATATTTTATTTCAAAAAATATTTAAATATAAAATTATTATATATTTTTTTAAAATAATTATTATTATTTTAGTTAATTTTTGAATCAATCTCCCATCAATATTGTATATTAATTATAATGTTCAATGAATAAAATTTTTTTAGTCGTACATCTGTATTTTGCGCAGTTAATATAACTAATATTTAAGAATTATAATTTAATAATAAATATAATATATAGAATAATTATGAAATATAAAATGTAGTATATACATTTTATGAGAAAATAATACTTAGAACTTGAAATAAAAAGATAATAATATAAAAAAATCATAATAAGAAATATACAAATTTAAATGAATATATATTCTAATTTATATATGGATATAAATAAATAAATTATTTATAATTAATATGTGTACTCCTAATTAATTTACTAATTTTAATTAAATAAAATAATTAATAAGTCACTCTTTAATTTTTATCCTCTTAATTAATTTGCTATTAAATAACTCTTTATAATATATTTTAATTATAAAATTTATAAAAAAGCAAAATTTTATAAAAATAAATAACTAAAATACTAATCAAAGAAATAATTTAAAATTTCTCTTTGTTTCAGCTTTAACAAATATATAATAAATATAATAGATTACAAATTGTAATGAGTATATGGCAACTAAAATTTATTCTTAAGACCAAAAGATGCAAATTTAAATTATTGAAAGAAAGAAAATTGGAGTTTATGAAATGGGAAGTATTTAAGACTAAAAAATTAATTGTAAAATAATTTACGTTTCATTTGTTTTGTAAAAAATAATTTATTAATTATTCTTATAAAATATATTTTCTTTACAGGAATGAGTAATATTCTATTATTTTTATTAATTAATTGAGTTTATGAGTTTAAAAACTAAAAAAAGTCACTTTTTTTTTTTTAAATATCTTAATTTTTAACTAATGATATTTTTTTTTTGAAAAAATTTCATTGAGAGTACTAAATATTAAAAAGGGTTACTTAATATTTATTTATTGAGATTTATCTAAATTAATAAAGTGATCCATATATTTTAAAAAACTCATTATTTAGTAATTGTGTTTTGGTTTCATAAACAAATTAATCATCCAACTATTTTTATTGTTAAATATCTATAAAATGACAAAAATGCTCATCGCTTATAAGAATTACTTCATAATTTTAATAAATTTCATAGATTAAATAGTACATAATTTTAAATTTTTATTATTTAATAAAAAAATTTTAAATCCGATTTTTTATAGTTATATATATATATATATATATAGTGAGAGAAATGAATTATGAGTTTTATTTTAGAATAATACTCATAATTTAAAAGAAAATAAAAAATAGTATTTTATGTATGAAAATTTATTTTTTTTATTTATAATTTTTTTAATGAAATTTGTAAAAAAATTGGATTGAAGGACTAACTCATATAATGAAATTAAAATATAAAAACTAAATAATGAATTTCTTCAAATACATGAATCACATTGTTAATTTTGATAAATTTCAGAAATTAAATAGTAATTAATTTAATTAAGAAAATATATAATTAAACCCAAATAAAAGGATTAAATTTAAATAATTTTAAAATCTACTATTTTTAGAGTTTTAATTAAGGAAAATACTTGCTTGCTTGTAAATTCCAACTTGAAAAATCCACTTAAAAAGGGAAGGTTAGCAACAAGCAATTCTCATATCTTTTATAGCAACTAAACCCTAAATTGGGAAACTCTTTTATTATAATTAATTCATAAATCTCCATTGGAAATTACAAAAAACTCCTTGCCTTACATTAAATATTCCACTTTGGCCCTATTCCCACCACCAGTAGTCAGCTCTCAAGACCATGCAAATCCCAGCTTAGAAAAGAAAGAAAGAGGTAGCAAAGAAAGAGAGAGTGTTGGTTTTTCCTCTCAAAGCCGCCATTTGAGACCATCTTATATACATACATACACATGATGCGTACTTTATAAGCCATTCCTCTCTTCGCTTTCGCTGTACACTCACAAGCCCATAAACTCAAATTCTAGATCTTATATACCTTTTTTTTTTTAATGGGTTTTCTTTTAGTTTTACATTACTGTTAAACTGTACCCACTTCATAGATAAAACCCACGCTTAATACACTTCCTTTTTTTCTTTTTTTTTTTTCTTTTTTTGGGTTTTTAATTCTACAAATTCTTGTTCTTAGATCTGCACAATTTAGTTTTTTCCAATTCCCCACCACCACCGTCGTCTGAACCTGACAATTCTCTTGATGTTGTAGTCATGGAGGTTGCTGGATCGGCTCAAAACTAAATATACAGTTCTTAATGTCTTAATTTTTATTGCGAATTAGCGTAGAGAATATTTTGTGGTGTACGAAAGTTGATTTCTTGTTTTTTGGGTTGGGGTTTCTAGTGATTGATTGATTTTACGCGATCCGGTTAAATTGATTAAGATTTTGGAATTTGTTTGGTGCGCGTAATATATCTGATTAAATTTAGATCTGGGATTTTTCTTGGCATGCTTTATATGTGCTAGTTTTGGTTTTTAAGTTACTGGGTTATCAAATGGCAATGCCACCGGGAAATGTGGTTATATCGGACAAAATGCAGTTTCCCGCTGGTGGTGGCGGCGGTGTTGGAAATGAGATCCAACAGCAGCACCACCATCGCCACCAGTGGTTCCCTGTTGATGAGCGTGATGGGTTTATCTCGTGGTTGAGGGGGGAGTTTGCTGCTGCGAATGCTATCATAGACTCCCTTTGCCACCACCTGCGTGCAGTTGGGGAACCTGGCGAGTATGACATAGTTATTGGGTGTATACAACAGAGGAGGTGCAATTGGAACCCTGTGCTGCATATGCAGCAGTATTTCTCTGTGGGGGAGGTTATTGCTGCATTGCAGCAGTTGGCATTGAGGAAACAGCAGCAGCAGCAGCAGCAACAAAGGTATTATTATGATCAGACCAAAGTCGGGGGAAAGGAGTTTAAGAGATTTTCAAGTGGGGGGTTTAACAAAGGACAGAAGGGTGGTGCTGAGATAGCAAAAGAAGCGGTTAATTCTAATGTAGAGAGTCATAGTTCTGATGGGAATTCTTCAGGGAATGGAGGGAATGAGAAATTTGAGGAGATCAAATCAGGAGGTGATGTTGGGAAATTGGGCGATAAGAGTCTATCACTTGAGGAGAAGAAAGGTAACTAGTGGGTTTTATTTTAGTATGTGATTCCTTTATTTTATTTCGCTTGATGTTCATATTATCGGACAGGAAACTAACATCTTGTTCATTAAGTACGATTTTGCTATATATGAATATTTGTTACATAGGTATGGCAGTAGAATCAACAAAGGTGCTTTCTGTGTTGATTTTTGTTTAAGCTTTCTTGAGGAGGCAGAGTAGGAACGTGTAGTTATTACCTGCATTTTGCTATCTTACATTGAGTCTGTCCTTCTGATTATAATGGTTAATATGTGATCTTCTTCTTGTTCTTTTAATTTTTCAGAAAAAAATACAGGTATTTTCTCTATCCTTGCCCCCATAATAAATTAAAACAACTTTCTTATTAATGGGGAGTTGCTATGCTAGGAATTTGATCCCAAGCGCATTGGCTTGGAGGCAATGCAGGTGTATTAAGTAAAAGAAAGTGAAGCCATACATCTTTTGCAGCTTCTTGAAGTTGTGCCGCACCTAGTTCATGTCATTCTTAATTACATTGCCAAATGATTGCTCATGAAAAAAATATATATATAGAAATTACATTTCCATGACTTTTTCCCCATTTCTGAAGTAAAAATAGTTTTACTTTAATTTGGTTTTGCTTCTATTTATTCTCCTGATGAAAACATGATATAATCTGCCCTTTAACATCGTGCGAAATGAAATAAGCCAGAAGGTACTAAATTGCGACCCAAACACAATGGACTGAAACAACACCTTGTACTTGAAAATATCTTCCAGGAAATACTGATATTCCTTGCTTTCCTTGTCATGGAAGTAGATACTGCTGCAGAACCACATATAGATACCCACTTGAAGAGTTCAGGAAATTCAGAAGGAACCGTGTCTGGAAATTTGGAAACTGAAGCTGAGCTTGTGGATGAGCGGTCCAGTCTTGAAGGTTGCTCACTGATTATTCTTTAAACTCAAATTTTTAGCTCTTTGCTGAAGACTGGGTTGTTGGGTACATCACATATTCATTCACATTGTCAATGAGAGACTAAAAATCTCATTATCTTCTGAAAATATGTATTACTTTGTCTTTATTTATTTTTAGTATCTACATTGCGTTCAAGATGTAGTTTATGTAATTTTTTTTTATTTTATTATTGAAACATCTTGTGATATTACACCAGAGAATGATTTACATTCCAGTCAGAATCAGAGTATGAAGCAGAATCTTAATATCACTCCCAGAACATTTGTTGGTGCAGAAATAGTTGATGGAAAGATGGTAACCTTTTATTGGCATTTGTTTCTCTGAAATCCTGAATTAATTTATACCTTCTCTTGGATCACTGATTCAACTTTTCATTTTTCTTCTACTTCTAAGACGAGCTTCTCTCTTTTTTGCTCTAGTTCAATGCGGTTGATGGACTCAAATTGTATGAACAATTGCTTGAAGATACAGAAGTTTCAAAGCTTGTTTCATTGGTTAATGATTTGAGAGCTTCCGGTAGAAGAGGACAATTACCAGGCAAGTTCACTATTTTATCCTACTTTAAACTAGAGTTAGTAACCTGCTAACCTTTCCTGTATCCTTCCATTTTGCTTTTCTTTTCATGACACCAGTTTTGTAGTCTGATGAAATTTTAGCTGGTTTCTAATAGGATTTGTCATCATGTATCAAGCAATAGTAATTAAAAAACGTATATAGAAACAACTCAAAATCATATGTTTTAGAAGTCGTTTATGTCTAAATTGTTGCAGTCAGAGTGTTGGAACGAGGGTGCTATTCCTCTATTAGTGATGCAACCATGAGTATTGCACTGCTCAAACTGATGTGTGTAGTTAATAGAATATAACCAATCTATAATAAGGTTTAGTAACAAAAGTAGTTATTATTGATAACTTAATATGGTTGTTGATGCCTTTTCTGCAATTTATTACCTGAATGTTGCTGCATATAGCTGCTACTTTTGATTAATTGTCTCTCTGATATGTCTTAATGGTGGTTTCTTAATTAGAACTAGTGTGTATTACGTTTGCTAATTTCCTCAATATACATACATACATACATACATAAATACATGGGTAATGAAACTCATGCTAAAAGCCTATTTCTTTTCTGGCAATGAAAATAATCATGTGATCTAGCTTATGTTTCAAGCTGGAATTTAAACACATCCTCGTTACTATTTGATCTCGTCCATTCTACACTTTGTGGTTCCTACTTCTTTTATTTGGGTGTGGGATGTTGAGCAAATTAGAGAGAGAGAGTAGTAAGATTTCTGAATTTTTAATTTGCTCGATGAAAGGAAATGAAAAGGGAAAAGAAAATATGGAACTCCATGGGAGTGCTGTAAATATTTAATCAGATACATGGGCGTACTCATAAAACATATTAGGAAATGACCTATTCTTTAGGAGATGACCTTGGAAAAGATTGATGTTGCTACTAGTGCTCTCGCCAGAAATTACCATTGTTCTTGTTTTTGCTTCTCCCTAGTTACTAATAAATTTCATAGGTCCAATATGCAGGAAGTGCCATGACAAACAAAACTTCTTTATAATTAAAATATGAATTATTTTTCTGTACCATGATATCATTTCTTGCTTTATTGAGCCTTTTCCTCTCTGTTTATGTATGTCTAAGGTATCTGCTTTTATTGTAAATGTCAACCACTGCTAATTTTGTTTGTTTGTGGAGAAGCAGGTCAAACATATCTGGTCTCGAAGAGACCTATGAAGGGACATGGGAGGGAGATAATTCAATTAGGTCTTCCCATAGCAGATGCACCTGCAGAAGATGAAAATGCTACAGGGACTTCTAAAGGCATATTATATCTTACATAAAACTTATCCTTTTATATACTTGTGTTTATATGATATACAATTTTTGGTTCCTTTTTGCAATATCAAATAAACGTTTTGTTACTGATTTCCCTTTGCACCACTTTTTGGATTTTCTGGATAAAATTTTCAGACCGGAGAGTAGAATCCATTCCACCCATGCTGCAGGATGTCATTGAAAGTTTTGTTAACATGCAAATTGTGGCTGTGAAGCCAGACTCTTGCATGATTGACATATATAATGAGGTCATTGACTATACTACTCTGTGTAGTGGTTCTGAATAACATTAATCATGCTAATTAGCCTAATCTTTTGGTGGAAAATTTCTATAGGGCGATCACTCACAGCCTAACATGTGGCCTCCATGGTTTGGAAGGCCTGTTTCCATGCTTTTCTTGACTGAATGTGACCTAACTTTTGGGAGAGTAATTACAGCAGACCATCCTGGGGATTACAAAGGCTCTCTCAAGCTGCCTCTTGCACCTGGGTAATCAGTCTAACCCCACTTTCCTCTTCGCTCATTACTTGCCATTTGCCAGTATATAGTTCATCAAATTGATAATTGCTATTATTATCTCTCTTAGGAAATTGCATCATAGCCTTGTTTGAAAATTTAGAACACTTGTCTGACTCGAGCATTAATTGACTATTTTCCTTTAATACATCTTCTTATTGACTAGTTTTTGATAATGAACCCATAGTCCTTGGTCCCTGATATAATAATTTTTTATTATGACAATAGATCCCTCCTGGTGATGCAAGGCAAATCCACAGATTTTGCTAAGCATGCAATTCCTGCAATCCGAAAACAGCGCATTCTTGTTACCTTTACTAAATCTCAGCCCAAAAAATTTGGACAAAGTGATGGCCAACGGCTATCTTCACCATCCACGGCCCCATCTCCCCACTGGGGACCACCCCCAAGTAGATCACCAAATCATATTCGTCATCCTGTTCCCAAGCATTATTCAGCAATTCCAATTACAGGTGTACTACCAGCACCATCCATTCGGCCTCAAATACCCCCTCCAAATGGTGTCCCACCACTCTTTGTGACTGTCCCTGTAGCAGCTCCAATGCCTTTCCCTGCACCAGTTCCTATCCCACCAGTTTCAACTGGATGGCCGGCAACTCCTCCAAGGCATCCTCCAAATCGTCTCCCTGTCCTTGCCCCTGGCACTGGTGTTTTCCTTCCTCCACCGGGTTCTGGCTGTGAGTCATCTTCACAGATTTCGACTGCAACTGAAATGAACCTCCCTGTGGAGGCAACATCGCTGCCAGATAAAGAAAATGGACCAGGGAAATCTAGTCATGTTACACGTGCTTCTCCTAAAGAGAAATTGGATGGAAAGACTCGAAAACAAGATTGTAATGGAATTGCGGATGGAAGAGCTGTGACAATGGAAAAACAACAAAAAGCTGATTGTACAGTGGCAAACAAGTCGGCTGGAGCAGTTTAGGGGGGAGGGGGGGGAGAGGAGAGAGAGAGAGAGAGTATTTTGTCAAGAAGGGTAGGCTGCAATTGCAATGAGTAGGAAGCCAATGTAAAGAGCGGCAACATTCAAGACTTGAATACTTCATACAAGTAGAGGGGACAAAGGGTAGGAGGAGGAACTTCTCAGTTCTCTTTGCAATCCCTTCCGTTCTCTTTTCCTTTTTTTTATTTTTATTTTTATTTATTTTTTTGTTGTCTTATTATATGAATTCTCACGGTAGGTGAAGACCTCATCCTTAATTCAACTTTTGCTCTTACATTTTGTCTAGAATTTTTGTTATACAAGTAGTTAAGATCTGCTGTTCTGGAGATTATCATGCATGGAAGCTTAGTCTAAATGATCAAACCAGTTGTGTGATGCATGGCCTCATTTTATTTTCCTTTGGATCGACAGAAAGTAGTAGAAAGAACTGAAAATAACTTAACAGTTCCAAACATAACATTATGAATGCATTTGTCAGAATTATGATATTTAGTGGCATTTCATCTTTCTAATAGTAAGTCTGGCTCCACCTGTTCGAGAAATCGTATTTCATTCTTTATTTTTAAACATGTACAATCATATGTGTGGGTCAACCTGTCGTTTGTGTTGGCCTGCTTGAGTGCCTGTTTTTTCCTCTTTAATTCTGTTTAGTTTAATTATTTATAATAATAACTGTTAGATAATGACTGATAAACAGTAGCTATTAGTTAATTATTATTAAGTATTTAATAAAATTATTATTAATTATTGTTATGAATATATATAATAATTATTAATAATAAATATTAGTTTTTATTTTTTTATTTAAATATATTTAATAATAATTTAATTTTTTTATTTAAATAAATATGAACTGTTTTTAAAAAAAAATTAAAATTAAATTTATTAAAAATAACAATAGCTAACAACTATTAAAATTCCAAATCGGAATATTTTACTAGTCAATATCTTGATTTCTCATGACGCAATTTCTTGCGTGAAAATTTCTTGCGCGTGAACATTTCTCGCGTTAACTCCTTCATAAAATTACTTAATGTGTTGAAGACTAAAGGTTTGAATTCTTGATCAGAACAAATAAATCTATGAAAATTTAATAGCCAAAAAGTTAAAATTCAGGAGATTCGAGAATGTGTTTTGTCTAATTTCATTGCAAATACTTTGTTGAATACAACTCATTTGAACTATCAATATCAATATTATATTTGTGCAGATGGGATCCTCCAGATTATAGATTCACCTATTTTTTGCATATTGTTACTGATTTTATTTTTTATTTTGAAAATTTAGTGATAAACACGTATATAATATCAACAATAAATTTAAATTCGATTCTCTCTCTCCATATTATAAAAAAATATTTTGGAAAAATTCATATTTAAGAGAGAGTTTAAAAAATTATACATCTAAAAATTTAATTTAATTAATGACATAAAAAATTATGAAATTCATTTAAATTCAGCTGTTTTTTAAGACTTGAAGACAGGGAAATTGAATATGATTAGACTAGCCTTGATATGCGATATTTGCCATGAAATTGATTGCCCCATTGGACAGACACATTATTGTTAAATATTACAGTAGGGCTCTTAAGAGCAAAAAACACCATTCCGCACCAAACTATGGTTTATATTGGTCATAAAACTCTTAATGCCCAAACATGGGTATGCATTTTTCTTTTGGTTTTTTAAATTTTTTTTTATTTTTTCAATATAATATGTTTCTTTTCATATTAATTGCAATATATACTAGTTACCTCTAGGATTGGGACAAGTCGTTTTACAAGCTCTTTTGTGAATCCATGATGTCCTGCACTTAAGATGCCATGATGAACAATAACAATTTTCCACATTTCATTGGAAATTCTTAGTGCTGTATCCACATCCAATTGCAAAGTTAAAATCAAATTCAATCAATTTCCTTTCCTATTTTCATGCCTAATATAGTATGAATGTGTATTTTCAGGAAATTTAGAAAAGAATGCTGAATTACCTCCAATAGATTAACAAGATAATTCTCTCTAGGAACCACATCTCTCCAATCACAAGTGTGTTCAGGGTTTGTGAAGTTGTGTCCATGAAGAAAAATTCAACCATTTCTATAAATAAAAAATTAATATATACTACATATCAATTATGCCTAAACAAATCTCAAATATATATATATATATATTTATTTAAGGTGATAAAAAGTTTTAGAACACAGAAGATTTGAGTCATTAATTTTTTATAGTATGATAAAACACAAGCTTAAGATCATGTGACTAATAATTAATTTCTCACGTAAACAAAGTTTAAAAATGGGCTTTGTAATTTCCGGCATTGACCATAAATGACCTTTGACAAAGCCATATGCTGTCCTCACTGTAAGAAGGGGACGCAATTGTGCTTCCGCATCTCCTCTACAATCATGGTTGCCAAGAACTGCTTTTGCCAAATAGATTTAAATCTTGGTTGCGGTAAGTTTTGTTATTGCGGTTGTGTGTAACAGTAATGAGGTTATTATGGTCATAATTTAACGATAACGGTCAATTTTTAAATTTAAGAGTTAATAAGTATAATGCTCCATAAATAAAAATTTAACATGTACATATTTTTTATTAAAAAAAATAAAATAAAGAAAAAAGAAAAAAAAGAAAAAAAAAATTCAAATCCACTGTACCGTTACGTTATAATCTTAATGACCGTGTTACTGTTACTTAACTATTATTATAATTATTATTCAAATAATTTTTTTACCCCTTTTTTAACGGATATAATAATAATAATAATGTCACATTTATTTTTCGTTATATAACGACCATTAATTTTTTAATTTTATGGTCTCTCATAATAAAATATAAAATGAAATAATAAACAAGTTAATTAAATTATACAAGCATCCATTAGTTTCATAGTAATGTTTTTTCTATTTATTTAATTAAAAGTAATAAATGATGAATATTTTAAATTAGGAGAAGATAATCCACACCACTATACCATTGCTTTTGCAAGCTTCGAGCAGTGTAAAAATTAAGGTAGACTTTACAAGCTAAAATGGACTAAGTTTATTAATTAATGTGGAATTAATTAAGCTCATTTGATACTTAATAATATATGGCGTTCGGACTATTTGAAAACATAATTCAAGCATAGCGGATTCAAGTTTCAACTCTGATTTTTGAAGTTATTTTGTGTTATAAACATTAATTTATTATAAGTCTTTTATATTTGTTATTTTATATTTATTATCATTAATTAATGTGAAATTATCTGCACACATTATAATTATATATTTAACTGACCTGGGAAGCAACTTGAGATTGATTATAATCTCCTTTTCTACCCCAGTCTCCGATAACCAAAAAGCTTAAAGACCCATCTGGTTTTAATGGCTGCTCGAAATGTGGAAGCTCTGCTAATGAAGGAACGATGCACAAACAGATGACAGATGCAAAAACAACAGGAATAAATTTGCAGGTTTTGTAACCATGCTTTATTTTTATTTTGTTACAAAAGGAAATGTGAATTTAATTTTTTATTTTTTTCACATTCCTCGTCAAATAATAAAATGATTGAATTGCTAGCATATTATTCAATAATAAAATTTTAATTCTTTTTACTATAATAATAAAACCTTATTGATTTTGATATTTAGTATTAAAAATATTAAAAAATTATATAATAATTATTCTTAAGATAATAATTTATTAATATAAATGAAAAAGTATAAGTAAAAAATATTAAATAAAAATTATTATTTTAACAAAATTAATTAAATATTTTTATTAATTTTAATGAAAATAGAATTTTTTTTTTTTCGGACAGTTAGAGTATTAATTTATAATAAGATAACAAAATTATTATTTACTTTTAGCACGTCTAAGTTTTATAAAAAAGAATAATTTCACATTTATAAAGTTTGATGAGAATTTTTTTTTTCTAATAAATTTAGTACGAATTCTATGCTATTCGATTCTCAAGATTATCTCAACATCAATTAATAAATTTAGTTGGAATTGAGTAGCATTTGATTCAGGGTTTTATTAATTTTACTACAAAAATAATGTTTCTATAAGAAACTATTTTGGAAAATATTCGATTCTAGTGGCGGTCTACTTAGTTTGATTCGATTTTAATTGAGTTAAATTTAAATTTAAATAATTTAAATAATGAGCTGAATTAAATTTATTAGATATTATAAATTTAATAATAAATTTAATTTAAATTAATAATTATATTTTATTTTTATTTTTATATTTAAATAATTCATTAATTAAAAATTCAAATTCATTCAAGTTTTATTTTAATTTATATATATAATAAAAGTTAAATTAAAAAGTTGTTTATAAAAATTTTCACTAATTTTTTTAAGTCATTATATTTTTATAAATTTCATATATTTTTATTATTTTTTCAGTTATCTCATATGTAATAAATTTGATATATATATTTTTATTTTAATATTCAAAAGTATCAAAATATAATATTTAAATTTAATAAAATAATAATAACAATAATTTACAGTTGTTAAAATATTATAATAAGAAAACATAAATTAAATAAAAAAATTCAATCAATATCAGTAATTAATAAATAACTTTATTCAAGTTTTTAATGATAATTAAATTGAATTTAAACATTTTGAATATTCATTAGTGAGAAATATGAGTATAAAAATTAAATTCAATCAAATTTAATTGAGTTTTAAATTTGAAATTTTCTAATTAATTCAATTTATATTTTTTAATCAAAATCAATGTAAGGTGCTTATAATAAGTTAGACTTTATAATATAAAATCACCTAAGTCATAATTGAATTACTTTTCTTATTATAAATTATTTATAATTTTTATAATTAATCAATATGAAATCATATTTTTATATGTTTAAAAAGAATGTTTTTTGATCTGACATGTATTCAAGGAAAGATATCTTTTTTAGATTTGTCAAAAATAAAAGGGCAAAATTGCTCTGTATTTTATGAAATACAACTTCATTTGAACAGTAGAATCAATAATATCCTTACACCAGCACTGCATCTTCTAAAATATAGATTCACCTTTTTTTTTTTTTTCTGTACATTGTTACAGATTCTCTCTTTATTTATTTATTTTGTTACTTATAAATGGAGATGATAAATATATCATCAATCCAGCTATACCTATGTATGTAAACTGTGCACACAATTGTTGTCTCTATAAAGGTGAATGATCCTCTTTGGAAATTCTAAATTGATGCAAAACACTGCCAAAGACATCATAAAATGTAAAATGAGCTTCTGCCTGAGTCATTTGCACTGACATAAAACCTTGACCATCATAATATAACTTCAATTCCTCTGGTGGATTCCACTCCTTTACATCACCTCTCCATGCCTTTGATCCTGCCCCACTTGTTAGGAATTGAATTTTGCTGCATTTATAAACAATTATTTTATTTTGTTAGCATCAATTTTTCTTTTAAAATAATATAAATATGGATATATAGTACCTATCACTTGTAGAGATATGTTCCAAGCAATGGTCATGTCCATTCATGTAAACATCTACATTATGTTCCTGATAATGAAATTTTGACAAATCCTCAATTATATTATAACGTTTAAATACTGGTGGATAGAGAATTTCAAGTTCTTCTATTCTCTGATCAGTAAAGTTAATTAATAATTTGTTTAAATTACCTTTAAGATTGGAAGAAGTCGCCTTACAAGCTCTTTTGTGACTCCATGATGTCCTGCACTTAAGATGGCATGATGACCAATAACAAATTTCCACTTTGCATTGGAAATTCTTAGTGCTGTATCCACATCCTATTGTGAAGTTGAGATCAAATTTATCAATTTCCTTTCCTATTTTCATGCCTAAATATTATATAATTTGAAAAATAATTATCTAATTTTGAGAAATTTAATTTTAATTATGAATATGATTTTTCAGGAAATTGAAAAAAAAAAAAAAAGAATACACACTCAATTACCTCTAATAAATTGACAAGATAATCCTCTCTGGGAAGCACACCTCTCCAATCATAGGTGAGTTCAGGGTTTGTGAAGTACTCATTCACAAATGGAGTTGTGTCCACAAAGAAAAATTCAACAATTTCTACCGAAATAACAAAAAATTATATATAAACAAAATTCAACAATGTTTAAAGAAAATTAATTGAACTATTATTACCAGCGTTGACTATAAATGATCTCTGACAAAGCCATCTGCTATCCTTCACTGTAAGAAGGGGACTCAGTTGTGCTTCAACATCACCTCTGTAATCATGGTTGCCAAGAACTGTCACAAAATAAATAAAATGAAATAATAAATGGGTTAATTAAATTATAAGCATCCATTACTTTTGTAAGCTCTGGGCAGTACAAATACCACTTTTATAAGTATACATACCACTATACCATTGTTTTTGTAAGCTCTGGGCAGTATAAATATTAGTAAACGACTCATAAAAGGCTGGATCATTGACTCCTGATAATCCAAAATCATAGAAGTTATCTCCAGTTGAGATGACAAAGTCTATGTTCAGTTCTTCTCCAACTATTCCCATCTGAAATATTAATTACTTTCACCAATTATTAAAATATCAATTAAGTAGATAAATTTATTTATCAAGAATAAAATAATTAAATAAATGGATCAAAATTTATATAAGTAGACCAAATTTATGAGATTATTATATTTTTGATATATGTTGTTATGTTAGCTAATCTATTTAAAAAATTAAATATTAAGATCTTGTTTAATTGCGAAAAATATTTTTATTTTTATTTTTTAATTTCCTTTTATTTTTTTCGATTTTCTAACTTTTCTCCAAATTGAAACTTAAAAACTTAAAAATATGTTGATTTCTAATTTTATTTATTATTTTCTATTTTCTATTTTGTAATATATTTTATTAAGTTTTTTTTAATCAAATAACCTTTATTTTACTAAATTAAAAATACTAATTATTATATGTGAATATATTGATAATCTTAAAATTTGATCATTTAAGTATTTTTTTTTAAATATACAATCTAAAAAATAAAAAGTATTTTAAAATTATTTAGTAATATTTTAAAGTTACGAAAAATTTATATAGGAAGAGATAATTATGGAAAAAAAATGAAATTAATTAGTTAATTACTAAATTTAATATATATATATATATATATATATTGCAAAAAGTAAAGCATAATATACTGATATAAAATAATTATTTGCGTATGTATATTTTAAAGAAATAATTGATATATATATATATATAAAGAAAAAATGCAATAATTAAAAAGAAAGAAAGAAAGAATTGATATCGATGGGATACGAAAATCAACATTATGAGGCCAACAACATGAAGCTCCATGTTTTCCAAATTCCACTTCATAACGTTTTTGTCAAAGTAAAATATGATAAACTACTATAACTACTTTTCTAAAAAATAACTTTAAGTTTTCATAAATAAACAAATTATAATTATTTTATATTTTCTAACCTTGAAATTCCGTCTACGTTATTCAATATTATGAAATATATACTCTATTAATATTCTATTGTAACTTTATGATACTTTTTTTTTTTTAAAATTTATCGAAATCAAAATAGAAAAATTAATTTTATATTATACTTTTCATTTTTTTGAAATTGATGATTATATATAATTATAAAATAAAATTTTAAACATGTATATGCTGATGAAATTGTGGTTAATTTTCATTCTTTAACCACATTTTTATAAAAAGCGTGGTTAAAGAATGATTGGAAATTAACAATTAATGAATAAGAAAATGAAGAAAATGAAATTGATAAAGAAATTAAGAGAGAAAGAAATAATTTGAAATACCTGTAGAGCGACTTCGGATTGATTATAATCTCCTTTTCTACCCCAATCTCCAATCACCAAGAAACTTAGAGACCCATCTGATTTTAATTGCTGCTCGAAACGTGGAAGGTTTGCTGATGAAGGAACAAAGCATATACAGATTATGGAAGCAAAAAGAAATGGAAGAAAGCTGTAGGTTTTGGCAGCTTTAAAAGCCATATATATTTTTTTTCCCTCTATTGATTTTGTTACAATAAATTTTAAATGTTTTTATCGTTGCAAGAAAGTGCGAAACAAGACAATATATATATATTTGAAAAACTGATGAGTTATTTATAGCTTAGTGGCAGGGAATTTGCTATTAATTATAACTTTCAATAGGATAAAAATGTTATTTATCTTTTTTTTTTAAAGAGAAATCAATGTTATTTATTTGCTTTTGTTGAAAGGTTGGATTATAGGGAGTAAATTATAATTGGATTATAACAATCAAATTTTTTTTTTGTAATATTGCTAGAATTACTTTTTTTTTAACCTAGTTGTTTATAAAAATAATCAAAATGATAAGAATCTATCAAAAAATATGAATTTTAAAAACATCACATATTAGAAAATTAAATACATATTATTTTTCGAACTTGTATTAAGCGAACTATTCCCTTAATGATATCACTCAATGAGAATTTTTTTTTTAACGAGCAAGATATTTTTTAAGGGTTTGTTCTAATGATGAACATATATTTAAGTTTTTAAATGGGTATAAATTATATCTTTTTAATACATTTTATTATTATTTGTTGAAATTTTTTATTTTTTTTTGAGAAATTATTTCTTATAATACTTTGATTCAATAAAAATGAAATATTGTGGAGAAAAGAAGCATACCAAGCTTTGTCATGCTACCTTTCCTATTGATGAAATAAAAAGAATGGAATAAAAATTGTGCTTAGCCCATAAGATTGGTATTTCTTCCAACCTTACTATTTTTTTTTTTGTTACATCTTACCAATTTTTTTAGAAAACAATCTTACTATTTTTTAGTTTTTAGGTAGGAAGACAGAAAAAAAAAAGGTAAAAAAATAATTTCTTATATTTTTAAAATAAAGAAAATAAAAGTTAATTAAATCAGACGTCATGCATCATATATGGGGACTTACATATAGTTCAATTTTTTGTCAAAGCAATAAATAATTGTTGAAAAAAAATTATAGAATAATAATCAAGGTAAGGATACGTATATCATTCAACTTTCATATTTTTCCTGTTTTATATCAGAATTGACGTTGAAATCTCTGCTTATTTTCTTAAATTAATATTAGAAACAAATTATTATTTTTTAAATTAAGTAAACTTTGATCAATGTTATGAATTCACATCTCACACGATTTCGAAAATTATTTTATTATTTAATTAATGAGAATTTATAGAATATCGCAAAGCATCATCTTGGTTAATTAATTTGTTAATTATAGGTTCCTTGTGCAGCTAAACAAGCTACTTTACTTAAACGCCCGTTTGTTGACCTGCTACTCAAATGCCCACCATACGTTTTTCTCTCTTAGTGCTTTGTATTGTTATTCAAGACTTCATATATAATTTTTATTTATAACAATTTTTAATTCGAAATAAAAATATCTACATTATTTAAAAGTCCTTAATTTTAATTGAATGTTCTGTCTTTAAACATGTTAAGAGATTAAGTTAATTAAGAGTTAATTATTATTTTTCTCTATAAAATGATTTAATATATTAAATCTCTTTCGATCTTTCAAAATTAAATTAAGTTACATGATGAATATTCCGAGTACATCTTTTCGTCTAATTTTATAATTAATCAATTTTAAAATGATCAATAAGAGCAGTAAAAAGATAAAAATATACTTATTTTTTATTTTTAATTAATTGTATTTTATTTTTGTTTTAAAAAATATTTTTTAGGATTAAAAAATTTATTTTCATATTTTTTGATAAATTTGAAAATAAAAAATAAAAAAATATATTTTTCAAAAAATATGTTTTATTTGTTATTTTTTATTTTGAAAAAATTTAAGAAGAAATTAAATTATTTCTTCTTAAATTTTTTTAATATAAATATAAAATTTATTTTCATATTTTTTATAAATTTGAAAATAAAAAGTAAAAATATTTTTTAAAAAAATATTTTTTAATTTTTATTTTCATATTTTTTATTTTTAAAAAATAAAATAAAAAATATTTTTTATTTTCAAATTTGTTAAAAAATATGAAAATGCATTTTTTAACCCTAAAATAATATTTTTAAAGTAAAAATTAAATATGATTAATTAAAAATAAAGTGTAATGACATTTTTGTTTATACTGTCTTTATTCACCATTTTAGGGTTGACTAATAATAAAATTAGACGAAATGATGTATTAATATAACGAGATATTCGTCAAGAAAAGTTAATATATTTTTAAAATATTAAAAGAGAATTAGTATATTTAGTCATTTTATAAAGAGAAAATAGTAATTGACCTGGTTAATCAGTATACTCCTAATTCAATCTTTTTATTCCTAATTTTATTAATTATTTTATGAAATTATTATTTATTTTTATTATTATAAGATCTCTAGTTTGAATTTTAATTAGAATTAATTTTATTAAAAATAAAAATTCGGCTTAAAAAGTAGATTAAATTGGACAAAAAAATTTATACAAGGAAAAAAAAAGCTGGAAAGCCAATATTTTATAAATTTCTATTTTTCATAAATTAAATAGTACAAAATTACAATTCCTCCCCAAATGAACATCATAAAAGACCCTATAGAGTTTAAGTTTGTCTAAATAGTAGAGTGAAGGTGTTTAGTTGTTGTCCATTTGTGCAAAGCATTGCCAAAAACATCATAAAATACAATATCCACTTGAGTTTGAGTTATCTCAACTGACATGAAACCTTGACCATCATAATAAAACTTCATTTCCTTTGGATTCCACCATTCAACATCTCCTCTCCATGCCTTTGAACCACCTCCACTTGTTAAAAATTGAAGTGGACTGCAAACAATAATCATATAATAATTAATTAATTAAATCCTTCAATTTATTTTTTTCTTTTATTTTTTTAGTCATTTAGGATTAAATATTAATTTAATTTATCAAATAAGACATATATTCGACTATAAATTACATATTAATGTAATCAAATTTACCTTTCGTTGCTACTTATGTGCTCCAAGCAGTGATCGTGTCCATTTATGTAAAAATCAACATTATTTGCCTACATATAAAACATTAAAAATGGTAATTAATTAAGATGTATATTCCTTCAAACAAAATAAAATTGCATTTAATTAACTGAACATTTAATATAATTACCAGAAGGATTGGGAGGAGTAGTGAATTGAGCTCTTGGGTGTTTCCGTGGTGTCCAGCACTTTTGATTGTGTGGTGACCTACCACAATCTTCCACGTAGCTGTAGATTCTTTCAAGGCCATATCCAAATCCTGTTTGTTTAAGTGAAAAGTATAAAAAATCATTGTAAGTTATTTTATTTAAATTAAATTTGACTGATATTAAATTTTTCTTTCTTTTCATATAATAAAAAAATAATAATTCTATATTAATTAATTGGGTTACCTTTAAGAGATTTGAAAGGTAACTTGGTCGAGGCATTATCCCTCTCCAATCATAGTTATGGTCTTTTTCTTGAAAATATTTATCAACAAAAGGAGTAGTGTCTACAAAGAAAAATTCAGCTACTTCTGCAAAAATGATAATTAATATATACCTTGAAATTAAATTTATATTATTTTCTAAATAAATATGTAATTGAAAGAATAAATTAAAAATATTAATTGTTACCAGTGTCAACAATAAAAGATCTTAAGCAAAACCATTTGCGATCCATTTCTGTAAGGACTGGACTCAGTTGTGCCTCAACATCACCCCTATAGTCATGGTTACCTAAAACTGCAATAAAAAGAAAAATTTAACTATAAATTTATTAGTTAAATATAAATAAAATTATATGAAGAGAGGAGATTGTATGTGTGTATACCATTGTACCATTGCTTTTGTAAGCTGGGTGAAGTATAAATTTTGGTGAAAGATTCATAAAATGCTGGATCATCCAAACCCGTCAATCCATTATCATAAAAATTATCTCCTGTTGAGATTATAAAATCTATATCCAATTTCTCTCCAATTATTCCCATCTGAAACGTTAATTAATTGTAACCAAATTATAATTAAATAATTAAACTGATTTAAAACAGTTCGAGTTAAAAAGATCCTATATTAAAAATAATAAAAAAATATATTAAAATTTAATATAATAATATGAGTCTCACTCTCTAATTTAAATATTTGGACTGATTTGGATATTTCTTATAAAAATAATTAAAATTATTATATTTTAATAAATAATAAAAATAAAAACATTAATAAAATTTAAATCTTAAACTCTTATATTAAAAAAAAAAGTAATAATCTATTATTCTAACATCCAAAAACCAAATTTTTTAATAATCAAAAGGTGCAAAAAAAAAAGGAAAAAAAAAAAAAGAAATTACTAATTATATTAATTAATAGAAAGTGTGAATCATGCAAACATGTAAAAAAAAATGAATATTTTAAGGAGTAGAAATTATTAGTGTCAGAAGCTAATTGGTTGAGGGATATTTTTTGGGCTGATGTGGACATAATTAAAGTTGTCTTATTGTCAATTTTGTAAATTTGAATGGCTGACGTGCACATAATTTTAATCATTCATATTTCATATTCCTTTCTAATAAAGCACCTTAAGGAATAGCATATGGAATCCAAAATGGATTATCCTATCTCAACAAGAATATATATATATATATATGGAATATTTAAAATGAATATGATGACATGGCATCCTTTCATTGGATAGTTGTCCCTATCACATTATTTGTTTTTTATAGCCTAATCTGGCCTTTGCCCTCTCAGCACCAACTGGGAAGTTTCCCATGTGGTCTTGTCTGGTTGATCAATTATTTAACGGAATAATATTTCTTTGATTCCATTTCTAAATCTACCATAAAATTAAATAATTTATATTAAAATTTAATTATAAATAAAGATATAAAATATTAATAGTCGTATTATATATAAATATATAAAATTTTGAATTGAAACAAATATATTATTTCTAATTTTTTACACAATCAAACAATTCAAATGATATTAATTAATTTTTATTTAATTATAATAATAAATATCTCTGAAATAAGTATAAGAAATTTAAATTTTATTGTTAGATAAATGTTTCACTATCGCGTGATAAATATTAAAGAAATAAATGATTTTAAAAAATAAAAAAGAAAGATAAAAATATTATTTTTATTTAGATAAGAATTAGATTTTTATTTTATTTTAATTTTGGATATAATTGCAATGAATTTTTATATTAGAGTAAAATTATTTATTTTTTAAAATAAAAAATAATTACAAAAAGACGTAAAATATGTAGATTTATTCAAAAGACTTTTTTTTTCTTAATTTTTATTCTTGAAATTCAATTACAATAATTTTTTAAAATTAAATTAAAATTATATAATTTCTTAAAAGGGGATATAATTAAAAAAAATAAAGACAAATTTATTCAATAGCCTTTTTTAATTAAAACTTGGACTTATAATCTCTCTGCTGTCAATGCCAATAAAATCAATGCTCAGTAGTTGATAAAATAGGTTTAAATATCACATCAAAAGGTTAATTATTTCTAACACACTTGTGAGCATATATTTTGTATTGGCAATATTTTGCTTTTATAAATAAATTTTTTATGCATTGTATAAACATTCATCTTCTTAATCATACTAATTAAAATTAAACTAAACAACTTTAAGTTAAGAAGTTAAATTTAGTCATTCTGATAATTAATAAAGGCATGGGACAATAATTAATTAGTTCCAACCCAGTTAAATTAAATTAAAAAAAAAAACACTATATTGATGAAAATGTTAAAAATATAGCTAGGAAATGATTAAGAATGACAAATGTTATCCATCGAATCATTTTCTAAATCTATTTATATATTTATGTATATGTAAAGAGAAAAAAAACTGTGACCTGAAGAGCAACTTGAGTTTGGTTAAAAGCTCCTCTTCTTCCCCAGTCTCCAAGAACCAAAAGGCTAAGAGACCCATCAGCTTTGGATGGATGTGGAAATCGTTGAAGCTCCGCTGAAGAGAGAAAGATAATCTGATTGAAGCCTAAAAGAGCAGAGACTATAAGGCTTAAAAGCATAATAAGTTGTTTAGACATGGAGATCATGTAGAAGATGATGATGAGAGAAAATAATTTTTTTTTAAAAGATGGAGAGATGAGTAAGGTTTTTGGTTGGCAGATTTAGTTTATGGATTTTTTTAAGGCAAAGAACCTTTTTATAATAAGGATCCGTATGCATTAGTACAAGTGGAGGTGAAAATAACTAGTCTTTTTTTATTATTTTTTTTTTATTTTATGGTATATTTTATATCATTTTTATATATCACATTATTTATAAAAAATATTAATTATTATAATTTAAAAAAAAATAATATAATATATAAAAAAATATATGATAAAAAATGTGAATGGTGATACTAAAAATTACAACGCTAATTAACAAATTAATTAATTTTTAAAAATATAAGCTATTAACTACAAATGGACAAAGATAATAAATAAAATTCTTGGGCTTATAACCTATAAATAAAACTAGTTTATTGTGGGGGCAAGGCAATGGACTAATAACATGATAACTATTCAGAAATTATTTAACTTTTGTACAACAACTTAGCATGATGAGTACTTGATATAATGAGAATATTAAAATACGATAAACTTTATTTTTCTATATCGTGACATTTTATTTTATTTTATTGAAAAAATTATCACTCGCTTCATGCATGTTTATATAATCACCTCCTGTAATTAATTAATAAGTGTAATATATAATTTAAAATTATTATTCATTTATATGGCTTTTATATATATCTGTATCCACATATTATATAAATTATTCATATGGATATTAGAGATTTAATAAAAAAATAATAATTTGGTTCAAAATTAAAATTATATCTATAAATATTTAAATTTATTTAATTAGGTTAATTGTGATTAATTATTCAAGGATAGAAGTTAAATTTTCAATAACATTTTAAAAATAAATAGTCACTTTAGTGAAAAAATATTTAGTATCATCGCAATATTTTTTATATCTGACAAAAAATAAAATTTAAATTTTAAAAATAAAAATATCACCAACTGAATTATTTTAAAAGATTCAGTTTTAAATCTTTAAAAATTTGGTCAATTAAATCAAAGATGGAATTTAGAAATCGTAGATGCATAAAAAATATATTAGACACCCTACATTTTTATTTTTAAAATATTAAATTAATTTTAAATATTTTTATTCTTTATTATTCATATAGTACAATTGATTTATTTTCCTTTTAACCAGTATGTATAATTATAAAATTTAATTTAAATGAAAATTAAATTAATTATAAAAACATAAATTTGATCTGATTTGGGCTTAATTAGATTTAATTGAATTTCGTTACTTATTATTCATAAACAAGGTAAAACTGCCCAATTAAACACAATAAATTTAAATTAAATTTATTAATTAAAATAATCACAAACTAGAAAATAAAAGAATAAGTTCAAATTTAATTTTATTGGCTTAAATAAAATACATATAATTATAATTACGAGTTACATCTAGTAATGATGTTTATAAATTATAAAATTTAATTGAACAAAGAAAATTACAAAACTACATAAGACAACAACAAATTAAATTCTACAAAAACTCACAAAAGAGTCTAAGCTAAAAAAAAAATAAATCTTTGATTTGCTTTGAATTTATTCACTTTTAACTTTAAAAGAAATAAATCTTGCAAAAATTAAAAAAAAAAAAGAAAAAAAATATAAAAGAGCAACAAAATAAAAACAATAAAAGTTTTTAAATAAATAATTTATTTGAGCTCAAATTTTATATTTTTCAAAAATTATTAAAGGGAATTATTGACCTTAGTTGTAAATTTAAATTAAAATCACTTAATTTTAAGGTTCAAAACTGGATAATTGCATTTCCATTTAAATTTATTTTAAATATTAAAATTAAAATTACTTCTTAATTTAGTAATCAAATATAAATGATTATAATAAAATTAATTAAATTAAATTTACCTTAAAAATTACCAACTTCAAGTCAAACCCAAATTAATAATTTTAATTTTAATTTATCCTGCCAAAAAGTCAATTTATCTCTTTAATTATTATAATCATCATCATAACCCAAAAATATGCAGTATTGTCTTGTCAAATTTATAGTTTTAACCCCAAAATTTTACCAGCATTTTCAATTAATTCCCTTTTTTTTTATCATTTTTATCTTTTATTATTGAGTCAAAATAAAATAAAACAAAATATTTATTTAATACATTAATATTTTAAATAAAAATAATAATCCTCCCTTGAAAAATACCAAATATAAATTTTCTAAGAATTTTTAACCAATTTTATAATAAATTAAAAAATTTAAACAAAAATTAATTTTATATTTTATGTAATATATATTTAAATTTTAAAATAAAAAGAGATAAAATAAAAATAAAATGAACAGCTCTACACAAAATATAGTGTCTACATATAATAGGAAAAAAAATTAAATTTAAGTCTATTACTCAAATTAATTATATATATATATAGAGAGAGAGAGATATGAAATTATAGACTCATATTTTCACTGTGACGATAAAAGAAAAAAGAAAAAACTTCCACCTAGATGATGTGGAAATCATCATTCCACGGTGTCGTTGGTGTAATCAATGATTGAATCCAATTTAAAAATTTAAAAATATTTAAAATCATCTTAAAAATTAGGAATTTTAAAATTTAATATCAAAAACATTCTCATGGATATAAAATCTCCGCGTGGTCTTGTTTCAAAATTTAGAACAATAACATTTAAAAATTTAATATTTTTGATATAATTCAATTCAAATTAATATAATTCAAAAATTGAAAAAATCAATTCTAATTAAAAAAATTCATCAGTCAACATTTTTCTAAAATAAAAATATGTTAAAAATATAAAAATTTAATTTATAAAAAAAATTAAATATTTAATATAAAATTCATTAGTTTTCATAAAAAAAATACATAAATTCATTTGTTTGATTATTAAAAAAATTAATTTTAAACTCAAGGCCGATCCCCCCTCTCCAATACTAAAAAAAAATAAAATTAATTTTAACT
The DNA here is from genome assembly GCA_948193065.1 of Aleurites moluccanus. Classification (NCBI taxonomy): domain Eukaryota; kingdom Viridiplantae; phylum Streptophyta; class Magnoliopsida; order Malpighiales; family Euphorbiaceae; genus Aleurites; species Aleurites moluccanus. Next base: position 49,449 of record CANXYC011313702.1, read on the forward strand.
TTTTTGCTTTTAAGTTTTAAGTTTTAACTTGTACAAAACATTAAAACTATAAATATTGATATAATATTTAAGATGATGTATTTATAAGTTAATTAGAGTTGGTTTAACAGATAAAATTTTACAAATTTAGTATTTTATTTTTCACTTTTTTATATATAATTTATTTTTATTTATTTCTTTTTTAATTCAATAATGGTTCTACATATATTTATATAATGATTTTTTATAATATTATTCAACTCCATCATTTTTATTCATTACTTAATAATTAATATTTAATAATTAGTAGATACTAGTTACTACTCCATTTATTAATTATATCTAATTTAATTAATTGTAACTTATTACTTAACACTTGTAATTAATCATTAATCATTATATGTATAATACATATCTAAATACAGTTAACACTTAATAATATCATAATTTCAATAAATAAATTATTAAAGTTAAAAATATAGCTAATTATTATAAATAAAAGTAATAAATTACAAATATATTCAATAATATAATTAATTATGAGTATAAAATATATACATATTTATACTCCTTACAACTTATACATGCAATTCTTTCTTTTTTTTTTTTTTTTTTTCAATAAAACTTTTGTAAGAGTTGCGGTGAGTCGAGAACAGAGAAACAGAGAACCCTGCAGTAAAAGGTAACCTATAATGACAGGACCATTCAACAACAACTAAATGGCCAGTTTTACCAAACCCTTTTCAATTTGTTTATCAATTTCAAATGTATAGGGCTAAAGCTAAAGTGCGGTGGTAGAGCTGTTCTATCTTGAGGACCCTTCTACTTGAATTTCAATGCTTTCTTTATTCGCTTCTGATTAGCTTAATGAGTAAGGACGCTTTACCAGTTTATAACACAATTATTACATTTATTATTAATTTCTGTATTAATTTTAATTAATTATTAAGTTAAATATTTTCTTTTTCCATGCTTTAATATCACATCTTTCCCTTTCTAACTAACCCTGCCTAATTGTCCATTAATCATTTTTCTCTCATGGACCCACGCCCTAAATAAAAGCAAAACTAGTCCTTCCTCTTCCAGACCACAACTTTTCTTGGTTTTTTCCCTTTTTTTTCTGTCTGCTTAATAATTTTACTTCATCTCCTTTCCAACTCTAACCATGGCAGCTGCTGTTCTAACATATCTACTCTTCTATATTACTATCTCTACCACTCTTGCTTATGATCCTGACATGCTTCAAGATCTCTGCGTGGCTGATAAATCTTCAGGTATCAAATTTTACGGTTTCTTTTTTTGGTTAATTGGGTACAAGTGAGTTTAAATTCGCAATTCTATATTTCAGGAGCCGATTTCAGTAGTACCTCTAAATCAAAGTTATTGATGTTTGCAGGAGTTAAATTAAATGGGTTTCCATGCAAGGCAGACGCGAATATTACAGCAAATGATTTTTTCTTTGATGGTATAGCAAAGCCAGGAGTTGTCAACAATTCAGTAGGATCACTAGTTACAGGAGCCAATGTTGAGAAAATTCCCGGCTTGAACACTTTAGGTGTTTCACTATCTCGTATTGACTATGCTCCTGATGGGCTTAACCCGCCGCACACGCACCCACGCGCCACTGAAATGATTTTCGTTCTTGAAGGAGAATTGGATGTAGGATTCATCACCACTGCCAATAAATTGATATCAAAAACCGTAAAGAAAGGTGAAATATTTGTTTTCCCAAGAGGTTTGGTTCACTTCCAGAAGAACAATGGTGACAACGCCGCCTCTGTAATTTCAGCATTCAATAGTCAATTGCCTGGTACTCAGTCTATTGCTGTGACATTATTTACAGCTTCTCCACCAATCCCAACTCAAGTCTTGACTAAAGCTTTCCAAGTTGGTACCAAGGATATTGAGAAGATCAAATCCAAGCTTGCCCCCAAGAAGTCTTGATTTTTTTTACTTATCTTTTATCTTTCTTTCTAAAGTTTTCTTATGCAATGGAACTTAATTAATATTATATTACATATTAAGAAGACTTGGCTAATTATGTTATATGTTTTTTTATTACCTCAATAATTGAATTGAATTTAAGCAGATATTTGTAATTATCTTTTGGTTTACAAAATTTAATGAAAATCATTCAATGTACATTTTGGGGGTAAAATTACAAAATTTTCGGCTCACTAAGCAATTGTAATAACAATAACATAGAACAGCAACATATTAACATGGGATTTATCCAATAAATAATACTTATACTGCTCAAATAGGCAATAGTAGGAGTCTTTTTTTTTCATTTTTTATAATTATCATATACTTGATGGGCTCCAATGCTAAGCCCCGATGCCAAGCTACGTAGTTATGAAGTATACAAACATTAAATAAATACAAATAAGAGAAAATTAAAAAGATTGGCAACCATATTTGATCTCAACTTGCCACAATTATGCTTACAAAACATGCTTAATTTACATTTATAAATATACTACTTACAATTTTATAAAATACATTTATACAAAATAGCCTTGGAAATTCCCCATATGCCAAAAAAAATCACAAGATTTCTAAAAGGAAGTATACAGAGGTTTATTATCCTAAAAATATCAATCTAGATCTTCTGCTAGATTTAACATTCTGACTCCTGTCTTATATAGTCTTGTGGGCGCCACATCATCTATTTTTAAATATGTTTTGATAACTTATAGTTTTTTTATTAATAATATAGTGTACAAAAAGATACATAAGATAAGAGATAAAACATCAAATGGGATAATATTTAAATTGCAAAGATATATGTACACAGAGAAGCTAAATCAATAATCACTCTCCCTAGAGAAGCTAAATCAATAATCACTCTCCCCCTTAAAATCAAGTAATCAAATATACAAAACAAACTGTAAAATTAAACAATTAATACTAAAAAAAAACCCAATAAATTTCAGAGGACAAAGTCTTTGATTTTTACAACAATTTCAAGCAGCTTGATAAACCAGGTTTCAGGCACAGAAAAACTTTTATTAGAGTAATTACTTTCAATTATGTGCTACTTTCTGTTGAGATGGTGAGCCATAAAATTGTTCCTCAGGTTCACAAACTAATTGTAAAGATTTTAAATAATGCATAAATTAATCAAACATTTCAAAAAAAACCTGCAAAATGTTAACATTATCCCATTAGAGATTGGTAGTGGTGGTGATCAATTAGAGCCACCTACGAGTGAAAGAAGAAGGCCCTACTATGGCCTAATGTCTCAGCATGAACAGCATCAATTAATGATTTCTTATACAGCTTTTGGTACTCTTCTTTTATTTTTTGCATATAAACCTCAGTCCTTGTAACAACTATCCTGATTAATGTTGTGTCTTTTGTTCCCAAACCCTACATTGCCTTGTGCAACATCTGCATAATAGGTACTGTAATTAAAATTTAGAATTTAATTGATTAACGCAACATTTCCATTATCATTTTAGCTGGATGATGAGATTTAATTGGAAAATTGCACAACAATACCATTGCGAAGTACTTGGCAGGATTCTCCGCACATTGCAAAATTGTTAACAGGCCATGTTTGAAATGGCCTGATGCTTCTCTTTTTATTGCCTGCGATCAAAGTTTGGTAAAAAATTAAAAATCGAATAAATTGTACCAACGATCTCTTAATTTATGGCAAGTAGAATGTACATAAGCAAATACAATGTTGAAGAAATATACCCTTCTGAGTTCTTTTCCATTAACTTTATGGTAAGTAGTATCAAGGGCAACCAAATGAGCTCTGCTTCTTTCACTGAAAACCTGTATCAAAATCTTCTCGTCCATTCCAGCTTTCGCGTCGCCAAATTTATGTACAGATTTAACATCATTCTCTACCAGCACTCTATCAATTTCCGGTCCTTCAAACCGAGTTGTGCTTAAATATGCCAGCATCAACTATAACAACATTTATAATGTCACAAAATCAAGCAACAGAGAGATGATACAATAAATATTGGATTTAATAATTTTAATTTAGTATTATTATTATAATACTTCATGTTAGAAATAGTTCTGCTAAATGGTAACAGCATGTTGATGATACTATCAAATTTTTGTGACGGTGTTGTTAAAATCTGGCTATAAGAGTTGTATTTATCAGGTGATATTACTGTTAATTTCTATTAACCTTAAGTTTTATAATCTCTGTATCGACAGAGAAAGAGAGAGAGAACCAGTTTATGATTGCCAGATGTGTGGGCTTCAACATCATACTCAAGTTGAGTACCATAAGTTGGAGTTTAAGCCTGTATAATTTGTCGAATTTGGGATTAACTCCGTGAATATATTATTTCAGTAGCAGCTTTAAGTTCAATTATAGGCCCTGATAGAGCTTGCCTCAATGTGCTAAGATCTCTTTCCAATGAATTTTCCATCCATAGCAAAATTGCTTTCTGAAACCATTAAAAGGACTAATTATATATATAATAAATAGATGTATGAGTGATCAAGTAGAAAGAAACTCAACTCTTTATAACATATATTTATATACATATACATATATACCTTGAGATGGCCATGAAGCTCTGAATATAAGCCTTTCTTGAGCTCATATGAGTGCATATTTTCAAATTCTTGTTGTATATCATCTCTTTGTGATGCATTCCGATGACAAAGAATGTTGATGACTATTCCAAAACCATATTCGGGACGTAACTAGAAAATCTTATCAGGGTAAAAGTTAAATTAATAAAAAATTTTATTATTATAAATTATATATAATTTTTTTTAAAGGGGTCAATTAAAAATTTATATGTAATTTTAATATTATTAGAGGAAGACAAAATTAAATTATTAGAAAATTTTAGTATTATAAATTATATATAATTTTTTTAAAGTGGTCAATTAAAAAATTTACATATATAATCATATCCAAATCTGTTCAAAATAATGTAAAATATAATATCATATGCAATTTTACATTTATCAAGCTAATATTTCAATTAAAAATTTTAAATGTGATTAATGTTTAACGCTAAAATATATTTTAATATCTTTAAATACAATTAATGAGTTTTAGTAGGTCGATACTAGAAGGGTATAATTGGGAGTTGAAATAAAATATATTACATAAATATATAATTTTTTGACTTTTTTTTCAATTTTACGGTTATTTTTATTTTTATTTTTTACTGTTTTTTGATATATGTGTGATATATTTTTGGTATATGTTTAATATATGTTGTATTTTTAAAAAAATATTTTTAGGTATGTAGTATTTAAAAAAAAAATTAACAGTAAAAAAAAATATTTTTTATTTTTTAAAAAATCCCTAAAATATAATTTAATCTAACCAAAATTAATTTTTTCTTGAAAGGCCCATAGAGCATGGGCCGGACAAGCACAAACTCCTTCTACCTTCTGCTAATACCACATCAAAAATTAAAAAGATTTAAAGGCCTCAAGCAAGCTTAATTATGAATACTTTATTATTATTATTATTATTATCATTTTTTCTTTCTTTGCAAAAATAGATTTCAACAATGGAGTAATCAATAAAAGAACACAAGCAGCAATAACAATTAAAAAAAAAAAAAAGAAGAACTTTGAATGCTTTGTGTAATTGGGTGGCATCATCTTGGAGAAGTTGGCGATGGAGGTATCCTTAAAGTTGACATCTTTTTATCGTTCTCTAACAACTCTCCAATGGATTAATGTCATTTATAAATCACAGCAAAATAAAATTAAAAAAAAATTGAAAAGAAAATGAAGAAGAAAAGAGAGGCAGATTAAGAAATGAGAAAGTGGGTTTTGTCCGATTTAAAATGGCCTCTGTAAAGCACAAACCTAACATATCCACCCAAAATGGCTGCTTCCACCCCATAATTAACTAAAAAAGAAAATACCAAAATAATATTAATCAAATCCAATTATACTCAATATTCTTACATCCGATTACAAAATCGACTGAAAATATAAAATTAAATAGTCAAAAGTTTAATTAAAATCGAACTGAAATTAAATAGCAAATAATAAATTAATATTATATAATAAAAAAATATTAATTAATATACTAATATTAATTAATTTAGTATTAATTATTTTATTTTATTTTTAAATTCAATTTAATTTTCATAAATAAAAAAATAAAATAAAATTATATATATAATTTTTACTCAATTTAATTTTTTTATTATTTCTATTTACTTTTATTTTTAAAAATTATATGTTATTTTAGTATTTTAATTTATTTAATTTTATGTAAATTTAATTAAATTTATAATTATTTATTTTAGTTTAATATTAGTTTAATGAGTTTTAAATTTTAACTTATTATAATAGGAATGATAATTTATTTTTATTTAATTTTTAGATAATATGATAATATTGTGTGTTATTATTAACTTATTATTATGATATATTTCATTGATACAATTAAAATAATAATAATAATAATAACAATAATAATAATTAAAAAAAAAAAGTAAAAAAAAAGGGACTGATTTTTCGCCAAAGCCAAAACAACATCATTTTGTACATTTTAAAAAAGGCGCCGCTTTGATCAAATAATAATAAAAATTTTTAAAAACAAAATGGTGTTTGATCAAGAAATTAAAAATAAATAAAAATCTCATTTGTTCGATCCAAAATCCAGTCTAGGTCAAAGAGTCACCGGTCATTTAGCCGAATTATCGGATTTTAATCTGATTTTTTGAGACAGATAATTAGAAATGAATCGAATCAATTATTTAATCAGTTTTCAATTTTTTCGATTAAACTGATTGGTCTGATCCATTTTCAAACTAACTAATTTTTTAATAAGATTTTTTTATATATAAAAAAAGGTGTTTAAAGAAAATTTTATATTTTAATTAAGTATTATTTATGAAAATAGCAATTAATATGTAAATTATGGTTGGTTAGATAATTTTTTTTTTATAGATTTCTTGGATGATACTAATAAAACTATTTCTTGCTAATTATGTACAAATTTCAAATTAATTTAATTACTATTTAGAAAATAAATTTTGAATTAAATTAAACATAAAAAAAGTAAGAAAAATTATAAATTAAATTTTCTTAAAAATTAAAATATAAAACTTTACATTACTGAGGATTTAATTAAATTATAGCATTTTCAAAAATGAAGGCGGATTACATTTGAATTTAATATATATATATATATATATATATATATATTATTTGTATACTTAATCCATCAGAAAATAGACAACAAATATTATTAATTGAAATAATTAAATTAAAATGATCGTTTACGACCGTCCATTATCTTATAAAAAAAGAAGAAGAATAAATTACTTAATTAACTAGATGGTTTAATTTAAAAATAGCACTCCCAAAATTAATAGAAAGCACATATCTTGACACTATTGAATTAAACCAAATAATAAAACTGAAAATCTTTAAAATTGAAAATCTGGATTTCATTATAATTATCCAAACCGGTATTTATATTAAATAGAATTGAATTATACCGTAGCTGAATTTGCTATAAAATTATGAATAATTATTATAAATGTATGAATATTTGTTACATATATGTATATGGTTAAATATAAAATATAATAAATTTATTATTACTGTTTTACATATATTATTAATTATCAATTCATAATAACTTTTTAGCAATATGTATAAGAAATATTAATGTATAATATGTATAAAAATATATGTATGAAAAAGACAAATAATGTAAATGTATTGATATACATATTGAGGAGAGAAAAGTGTGAATATATAAAATTTAAAAATTATTAATATATGTATTGAAGTGAGAAAAAAATTGTAAATATATTAATGTATGTATTGAAAAGAAAAAAACATAAGATTGTATTAAATTACTAACTAATTAAGTATTAGTTTTATAAGATTTTAACCATTAAATTAATTCCAATAAGTTATAAATAAATATCTTTAGATAAGCTTTTACAGTTTTATATAAGTTAAAATATAAAAGCATAAAATTAATCTTAAATTTATAGTTTTTAATACATGTATATAAAAATATATTTATATATATTGTATTTTTATTATATTAAAATTTAATTATCATATTATTAATTATTATTTATAAATTTCTTATATAATTTATAATTTATAGTAATTATTTTATGTTATTGAATATGTTTATAATTTATTTTTTATTTATAATAATTAGAAATTTTTTAACTTAAATAATATATTTTTCAAAATTATGATAATAACTTGTGATAATTATAACTAGTAGTTACTAGTTACTAAATACTAACTAGTACGTACTATGTACTAATTATTAATTTATGTGTTAACATCAATTTCATATCCTCAACATAAAATTTATTTGCAAGAATGTTACTAACTATTAAGTAACGAATGAAATTGAAATAATATTAAGAAAAAAAAATCATCATATGTAGGACCATATATATGTATATATTCAAGTAAATAAATAAATAAAAATAAAAATTTATATCGATTTTTTTTACTAAATATTAATTTTTAAAGTTTTAGTCATTAAACAAACTCTAATTGACTTGTAAAATAATTGTTTTAAATAGTTATTAATATTTATAATTTATATAAGTTAAAACTTAAATTTAGTTATTAATTTTGTAACAAAAATTGTGTTATTATGCATACTTTTCTATTAGTGTTTGATAGTATATGAATTTATGTATTTTTTTATAAAAATTAATGAATGTTATCTGTGTTTGAAAAATATTTAAGTATTTAATTTTTTTTATAAATTATATTTTTTTATTTTTTTATAATATCCTTATATCTTAGAGAAATTTTGGTCGATAAATTCTTTTTTTAAATTAATTTTTTTAATTTTTAAATTGTATCAATATAAATTAAATTATATTGAAAGTATCAAATTTTTAAACTGAAATCTCTTAATTTTTTGAGATAAGATAATATAAAAAAATATTTTATAAATGAGATAATTTTGAATGTTAGATTTTAAATTTTTTAAAATATTTAAATTAAAAGCTCACCTCTACCTAAAATTACCAATAAGAAGAAGCAAGAAAATGGTCCCCTCGATAAAGTGCACTATAACAATTACATCATGCATGATGTAAAAATTAAGACTAATATGGTTAGCTAATACGTATTTTCACCATAAAAATAGACAGATCATCTTTAAGTGGAGGCAATGTTCTTCTAATTATATATATATATGTATTGTTAAAATAAATTAAAAAGTAGTCCACACGGTATATTTGCTTCCATTTAGCTTATGGGGTCTTCTTCTTAAAACAATTAGGTTTACTAATTATGGAATTATTATTATTATTATTATTATTATTATTATTATTATTATTAAATTATGGTGCCGACCATCTATTTCCTGCCGTGAGTTTTATTCTTTTTTTGCAAGATAAACTCAAAATTAATTTATAGAATTCCAATTGTTTTTGAAACCACTGTCAATGTATATTGAGAATTGGTTAATGATAATTGATAAGTGAGTCCATCAATTCAAATAAACGCCTTTAAGCAGATGTGTTTAATTAATTATCTTAAAATTCATTCGTTTCAGCTTGTCTCGTTTAAAAAAATTCAAATTCTATCCATTTTTCATCCTTTAAAACTTTATAATGGGATATAATTAAAATAATTTACTAACAATTTTAAGATAAACAAGTGAAACAATTAGATAATATATAAATGAAGATTTCCAATTTAAACGATCTGTCAAAAGTAGCCATAGGATTTGAATATTTTAGCTTTCTTTTATTTTTATTTTTAATTTAACAATAAGATAATATCATAAATTAATTTTTATGTACTATATTAAATTAATTTTCATAATCTAATTAAAAGTCAACCATTCACATTAACATTAAAGTATTTATAAATAAGAAAAATCTTTATTTATGACGTGATCCTAATATCTCGTTTGATTTAGTGGCTGATAACTAGTGACTGTTTTTTAATATCTGATTGTTTCAAGTATTTGGTAAAATTATTATTAATTAATCATTGTTAATATGTTTAATAACTATAAATAATAAATATTTTTATTTTTATTTTTATTTAAATATTATTTTTAAAAAATAATTTAATTTTTTACTTTAAAAAGTATAGATTTTTTTTTTTGAAAAAAATTTAAATTTAAATTTTTATAAATAATTATTTTTTTATCATCTAACAATTAACAGCTGACAATAATTAAACGAATATACTGCAATTATTGAAAACCAAACAACTAATAACTATATAAATTTTTTTTGGGAAACATCTACAAAATATTCTAACTTTTTAGCGGAGCTTATAAATGGTGAAATTTTAAGATACTCGTGTTGCATATATAAGAGTCATTTATTACAATTTGATTACTGTTATTCAAGCATAAAGAGAGAGAGAGAGAGAGAAAAAAAAAAAAGCTAAGGTAGAAATCAATTATTGATTATGGGTTTACATGATTAGCAATTTTTTTCTTATTACTTTATAATTAGTACTTTTAGTCCCCTAAACTAACTTAAATAAAAAGTGTTAAATTTTAAGGGGTTACAGTGTTCAATAATATAATAATTGAAATATTAAAATGTATTATATTTTATAATTTTAGGGATAAAAGTGTTATATAAATTAATTAAAATGTAGAAAGAATTTTATAATTTTAAAAATAAGAACTAAAGTGTTATAGCTATTAATAAATGTCAGGATTTCCTCAAAGCAATAAGAAAAAATCTTAAGATTAAAAATATTAATTCTAAAATTAGAGGAATTAAAGTGTTAATTATGTTAAATTTTAAGAATGTTAAAGTAATTTACTTATTAATTATTGCTTTATTTTAATTTAATTTAATTTTATCTACTACGATATATACCTCTTAAGTTTCATGGTCTGATGAATTTTAATCTTATGGTTATATTAAAGTCTAATTAATTATTATATTATTATTTCTTTTGTTACGTTGAAAATTAAATAAAAAAATAAAAACTAACTCAAGAATCCCACTCCATTAATTTCTGCTCGCACCAAAGCATAACAAGAAGATTTAATTCCCATGAAATTTAGATGTTAACAAATTACATAACAACATTTTAATTAGGGTGGCATCACTTTGATTTCATCGATTTCAAATCAAATTAAATTAATTTTTTTATTTAATTTTTTTTAAAATTAAATTAAATCAAATTATCATTATAATTAAATAATCAATTTAAATCGATTTGATTCGATTTAATAATTTTAATTTATTAATTTCAAATTAAATATTTTTTTATAAATTATCATTATTTTTTTATATATTTGAAAATAAAATATCGGTGATAAAAAAATCTCAAAAATAATTAAATATACAACGTAAAATTTATCTATTTCATTAATTGACACATTCAAAACTTATATTTTCTCAATAATTAAATTTATTGTTATTTATTTTTAGTTAATTTTTATGAATAATCATTTTTTAAATTTTAAATTAATATTATTAAAAAAATATGTCATTGTATATAAAATAAAATCAAATATATGTAATTATAATAATAATAAAAAGCTATATATATATATAATTTCAGTTCGGTTTGATTTAAAATCGAAAAAAAATATTTAAATTACAAATTAAATTAAATTTTTAATTTATTTTATTTTTTATATTAAAATCAAATTAAATAATTATAAAATTATTAATTTAATTTAATCAATTTGATTGATTTAACTTTCATCCTAATTTTAATTGTTGTTTAGATACTCATTATATGATGAAATCTTGCATACATGAAACTAAGCATTAATTTGTTCCACAGTTTTACATATCTCTCTCAAACTATTGTTTTCTTTCAAATCTATTCTGTGTTTTGCACCATGAAACTAAGGGCATTGTATATCTTTATATTTTTCTTATATTACAAATTTACAATATCAATTTATATTAGTACGAATATATACAATAATATCACAATATCATATATAAGGTAATTAAGACAACAAAAATTATTAATTACTAGTATTATGAAATTAATTTTCTCCTTTTTCATTTAATTAAAAAATAAATAATTTACACTCAATTATAAATTTCTATATTTAAATAAAATACCTCCATTGCATTATTAAACTCTAAAAGGAACCATTTATATTTTATACAATAGAATAAAATATTTCCATTTTTTTTTTCAGCTTTGCTTACTTTTGCTGTTAAAAGTTTTATTAATTAAGGATTTGGTTCCCTCTGGATGTCTTAGCAATTATTACTATTTTTATTTCTTAACATTCAATTAAGAGATACTTACATCACTATTCACTAATTAATTTTTTTCTGATTAAGGAACTTATATATATATATATATATATGTTGACTTTAGACCTTAGAAATAGCTATATATATTGAATTAATATTAATTAATCTTCGATATAATGTTCTAATAAATTAGAAATTAAAAATTAGAAGTCTTGTTTGCCTTACTGATCTGCAATTAAATCAATGCTCTATAAACTATATATACAGTCAAACAATACTTGAAACAGTGACTGCCTTTGCCTTAAAAGTATTATAAAACAAAGTAATGTTGCTTTTGGTAAGAAACAATGACGGAGGGAGAGGATGTGAGGAGCCATGGCCCCCCTAATTTATAAAATGTAATTTTTTTTTTAAATTTGGTTATATGTTAAATTCAACCTTTTATTTTAGGTAAAATTTTTTCCTAAATATATAAAAATTAACTTAATTATATATATCACTCTGCGTAAATTATTATATAAAAAATTTAATCTTCTAGCTATCCCCTAATCTCAAATCATTAAATTGCTCTTAATTATAAATATACTAATTTATTTTAGTTAGAATATTCTCGAATTAATTTACATGTGTATTTAAATTATTTTTTTTAGCAAATTTAAAAGTGTGTACTTCATTGTTGGCTCATAATTAATTACCAAATCAACCACTAATCCTAAATACCTAATTCCTTATTATCCATCTTTTTTTTTCCCTTCAATTACTTGATTAACTAAAGCCAATGCGTATAATGCATCTTTAGATAATATATTAAACTCACTTTATAATCTAATCAAAAGTATATCATCCATGCTCTATAGTAAAATTAAAGAATTTTTAAAAAATAAGAATGCATATTAATATATTAATAATTTCACTTAAGATGAAAGATTAGGTATTTAAATATCTACTTGAGTAGAAATTTAATTTAAAAAAAATGCTAACATCTCAAAAAAAAAAAAAAACTATTGTAAAATTAATTATATTAATTTATTTGGATTATTGGACACAAGAATAATTAATCAATCCAATTCAATATTCATTTAATAATTGAGTTTCTTATAAGTTAAACTTATCTGTAATATAGTTTATTTTTTTTATTATAAATCATTTTATATTTTTTATAATTAATCAATATGTGATTACCCTCACACATATTTTATATATTCTTTATATTATATATTCAGTGATCATCCAATTTTGAAAAGAAAATAAATATCGATAAAAATTAATAATTAATGTTAATGAACCATGTTTTTTTTTTTTTTTTTTTGTTTAAAAGAAACTGTGTGAATCTCGTTTTGATTTTCTTTTAGAAAACTGAGCGGATTAGAAACAAATATAAAAATAATTATTAAAATATATTAAAAACCACTAGCTATATTGCACTGTTTGAGAGGATAGATCTATATTATCATGATGCAAGTTTGTCTGAAAATACTTTTGATTGAATAAAAAACTAAAAGAAAACTACTCTATAAATAATATTGTTGGGTCATTATCCAAAAATTAAGGACCACCTATTGGTGACTTAATTAGTAGCTGTACACTACACATGCTGCAACAAATCAAAGCTTATTATCAAATCTAAATTATTAAACCCACTTGATTTTAATAAAATTTTTATCCACTTAGGCCAAAGAGGATGAAACCCACTTGTAGGAATTAAGTAAAATTTATTATAGGATAATTATTACATATTATTTCAAATAATAAGGATTTAATTTTTTTTAAATAAGATTTCGAGTTTCAATACTGTGAATAAAAATATAAATATAAGAAAATTTTACTTTTTTTTATGGATTCTTTTCAGTTATATAATCATAAATTTTTTTATTATTGTAAGATTTTTTAAATATAAAAATAATTAAAAATATTTTTATTAGGATAAGATAATTTAAATAAACGATTTACTTAATTTATTTTGTCATTTTGATTTGTGATTAATTATAATATGATAATGAGCGTTATGCGGATTACTATATTAATTAATTTATATGCACTTCAAATATTAAAAATATTAAACTTTTTTTTTCTAATCTTTTGGGTTTAGGTTAGACATTATGCCAAATGACATGATATTTTTTTCTTTTTTATTCTTAAATGAAAGGAATTCTTTTAATAATGATTTGTTCTTCTTAATTAGGAATATAATAAGTTCGTTAATCATTAATTTCAGCCGGCATCCGCGTCTCTACACGCTGACTTTCTATAAGTCATTTTTGGAGTAACCGCAGATAATTTCTATGGATTAACATTTTAGACAGCGAGTTAGTATGATTGGTAAAAAAAAATATTTTTTATTTTTAAAATAAAAATGAGTTTTGAACATGTTTTAGACTAATTATTATGATTTATATATAATTAGAATATAAAATATATATTATTTTATTAAATTTATGTGAGTTTTATTTTAATTACGAATTTTCTAACAAATATCTTAAGGCATTCGTTAAAAGTAGTTAACATAATTATAAAATAGTTTTATTAGGAAAATATAAATAAATAATATAAAAATGAGTTAATTAAAAAATAATAAAATTTTAATTTATAGAGTTATATTTTATTATAATTATTATCATATTAAAAAATAAATTAAAATTTATATTTTTTACTTATTTAAAATTATATAAAATTTTAATCCTTAATGAATTACTTAAAATCATTCGTTAAAAAAATTGTTTAAATTGTATGTAATATTTTAATAAATTGGATTCAGATGTCTTATCCTTTAAAAAAAGAAAATAATTAAAATAAGTTATCTTTGCAATAATTCAGGAGATTTCCAAGAATTTGTATGAACTATTAGATTTGGATGCAACCAGAATAAGAGACTGGCTCAGTTTTTTTTTTAAATAAAAAATAAAAAAGAGAAACTGTGCAGAAAAATGAGTGTATACATGACATGCATGTTGTGGATTAATTCACCCATTATTCAGTTATTAATATATCATCTACAATTCATTAACCACTCTAGCAATACTAAAGAGCATGATTTTCATACATGGTCCAATATTTAAGTCAGTGAAAATAAAATATCACAAATTAAAAGTTGAATTAGATATTAAATCAGAATTCAACCAAAATTTAAAATAAAATCATATATTTATTATTTATATGTTAAAAATAAATATCAAATACATATAATTAAAATTAAACAATGACATAAATAAATAAAAATTATTATAATATCTTATATCTTAATTAACATTATAATTATTAATATAAATCTTACTCATTATAAATGTAATATCCATATTTTTAAAATATTTTTAAATATTATATTCTATTTTATAAATAATAATTATTTTATAAATATTTAATTAAAGTTATGAATATAAAAAAAATTTTGGGATTTATTATATTTTAAAAAAATAAATATTTGAAAGTAAAAAAAAAAAAAGGGAAATATATTTTTTTCAAAAATTAATTTTAATTTAAGTAATTTATATTAAATTAGAAAAATATTATTTTTCAAGTTTTAGTATGTTAAAATAAAGTAAATTTCACAAGGAATTTATTGGCTATTTATTTATAATTTTTGGACTTAAAATGAATTTTCTACAAATTTTCAAAAAAAAAAGGACGACCAATCATAGACTGCCACGTGGCAGCCTAGGATTGGCTGCCAGCAGATTAAATCTGCTGGAACGTGGGGAGCAGAAGCCGCAGAGGAGGAAGAAGAAGAGGAGAAGGAGGTGGTCGGTGGTCCGACTTCCGGCGTCGATTCCGGCCAAACCAAAGGGAGGTGATCGACACCTCCTATACCACCATGTAGCCTGCCATGAGGAGAGTTTATAGGTACTGGTCTTGCTCAATTCCGACCACCAGGTAAGGAGTTATTTCTGTTCAAAATAGCTCCCATGACCATATTTGTCAAAAATTTCAAATAGCCATAACTTTCTCATTTGAACTCCAAATTGATTGATTCTTGTTCCTATGATTTTGTCTTGATCCCAGCTTTCTTTTGGTACCCATCTTGCCACCTGAAGTTCTCCAGAAAAGGAGATCGAAAAATAGAACCATCGGACCTTCAATGGCGGATTCCGACCAATTCCGATGGCTAATCCCGATGAATCTAATTTTGTTGAACTCCATTTTTCATGAGCTTTCCAATGGCACCAATTTTGCCCTAATCGGAGATCGAAGCCGAGATTGGAAAATATGGGACACGCATAGATTTTCGATAAATTTTGAGTAAGTATTAATTAAATTATTCTAAAATCAATTATTAATTATTTGGAGTATGATTGGAGATAAATTTGTGAAAATGGATGAATATTTATACCGGTATTGGAGAATTTAGGCTGTTAAAATTTAATAGTTGTGTTTAATTTGACTGGATAAATTAAGATAAATTATTTTAGATTATTTAGAATTATTATAGAAATTATTTGGATGAGAATTATGAAAAAATATTGAGTTTAGCGTTGATTTTAGCATTTTCGGGCAGTGAATTATCATGAGTTGTGTTTTTATT
>CANXYC011313740.1:0-13272 GCA_948193065.1 Aleurites moluccanus
CCTAAAATCAAGTCATATAACATGCATATATATCATTTTCATGCATAAATACACAATAACAACATGTTATAAAGAAAATAAAAATTTCCCCCTAAGTCCCTCTTTAAGGGTTCCAATAGGGTTTAGGTTGAGGTGTTACAAAAACCTAGAATAGAGTTAGGTTTTCTTTTCTATATACTAATCCCTTTCCTTATCTTTAAAAGGTACCAATGGCCAACCCAACCAATATGAATGCTATGGACGCACTTCTCACCACCCTCATTAAAAGGCAAGAGGAGAATTTTGAAGCCATATTCAATTCCACCCTCAGTGCTCAACAAATCCATTTCAATGAAGCCTTAAGCGCTCAACAAGCCATCTTCAATGAAATATTGATCGCTCAACAGGCTGACTTTTCCAAAGCCTTGACCGCTTAACAAACCAGCTTCCACAATGCACTGGCTTATGTGACCAAAGCCTTGAATTCCCAAATTGATGAAATAAAATCCATGAATCAGACCAGACCCAAACCAACTAATCCAAGCTCTTCACATACACCTCAAGTTAACCTGACCAACACCAACCCTTCCTTTTCCTTGAATCCTTCTCAAGGTAAGGAAACCTTCACCTATTCACCCATGGAAAAGTCTATAAAGCGCAATACTCTCGTGCTAGAACAAGGCCACATAATGGAGAAAAGATACAAGCAGAATAACATCTTCACTTCCATTACCTCTACCAAACAGAAGAGTCAGCCTTTGAAAAGGAAATTCATAGATTTGGGTATGCCTTTGAGCTTCATTTACAATAAGGCTTTGGAATCTAAACTGGTCACACCTTTAGAATTAAAGTCACCTCCTAACCGTTTGCCTAAAAGCTGGAACATGAATGAGTATTGTGATTATCATCAAAGTGTTGGGCATAAAACAAATATGTGCAAGAACTTAAGACAGAAAATCCAAGATCTCATTGACATTGGAGATATCCTTCCCCCTGGTTTGATACCTGACACCCCCATTTACCTTCGAACCGTCATCAATCCCTTCAGGTTTGAAGATTCAGATTAGGAGGAAAGTAAGTGGAAATAGACCCCACTTCATCAAACAACCAAAGCCCAAATTAGCATAGCTTATAGAGGAATTTAAGCCCAGTTAATCTAACCTGTCTGAGATTGAATTCAAATCAGAATCTAAGTCCAAGTATGAGTCATGAGTCAAGTCAAAGTCTAAATCTGAGTCATAGTTAGAGTCTTTTGAGTCACGTTTCTTCTCATTTCCTTTTTCGAGCCTATAATCGACCTTTTTGGTCTTTTTTATAATTTTGATGTAACCATGTATGATGATACTCTTTTTCATAATAAAAGTTTGAATTCTTCTTATATCTTCCTTGTTTTATCCAATTTGAGTGTATGTGGAAAATAATGAAAAAAAAAAAAAGAAAAAGTAAAAAAATAAAAAAATAAAAAAAAAGAAAAAAAATCAATTAACTTTGGCACAAATGATGAACTTAAAATTGCATACATGACATCATCATTTTGCAAGGCTTCTTTATTCAAAATAGTTCAGGAATTCTTAGATGGCTTTGCCTAAGGACCGGAGCATATGACGAGCATTGATTCCAACTTAAAGGCAGAATGGTCTCTTAAGAATTTCCCAAGCTGTTGAAGAATGATTTTATCGAGCCTATTACTTACCCCTCGTGGTTAGCTAAAATAGTGCATGTACCCTGAAGGATGGACAAGGCTTGCTAAAGGATGATTTCCATTTACCTCACATCGACTTGTTGGTTGTTCACATGGCAGGATCTGAAATGGTCTCTTTGACAGATCTGTATACAAGATATAACCAGATCCAGGTGTACCCTATTGTTGTAAGGTTATGCCATTTAAGCTAAAGAATGCTGGGGCAACCCGCCAAAGGATGGCAACAATTCTTTTCCACAATATGATGCATGAAGATATTGAGGTGTATATGGATGATATGCTCATAAAACTATAACAGCTGATGATCATTTAGGAGTATTGAGGTGATTCTTCCTTAGACTTTGCCAATACAATTTTAAGTTGGACTGTGCTAAATGCCTTTTTGGTATATCTCTTGGTGTTTCGGGTTGCATGGTTAGTAAGAGGGTTATAAAGATTGATCCCGTGAAATCAAAAGCCATTTTAGAAATGCCAGTCCCAAAGATTGAAAAAGAGATTAGGGGTTTTCTTGGAAGGCTATAATACATTAGTCGCTTCATCTCACAAATGGCTGATGTGTGTGGTCCAATCTTCAAATTGTTAAAAAGGGAGCTCCCAAACAATGGAATGACAGTTGTCAAAATGCCTTATTGAACCTTTCTAGTTCTACAACCTCTAAGGCCTTATTCTTCCTTATTGTTTTATCTATTACTCAAGAAGCTATGGGGGCAATGCTTGCCCAGAATGCCAAAAATTCTTATAAAAGAGAATGTCATTTATCATTTGAATAAGCAAACTCTAACTCATGATTAAGTACAACCAAATAAAGAAGTTGTGCCTCTCTTTGGTTTGAAATTGCCATAAGCTACAACATTACTTAAGTTCTTGCATTACTTATGTTCTTGCAGATAAGAGCCCTTTGAAATTTTTTATGGAGAGGTTAGTTCTTGATAGCAAAATGACACATTGAATGGAAGAACTGGTGACATTCAGTCTAAAATATGTCTCAAGAAATGCATTTCAACAAGAGAGTAACTGTCAAAGCATTGGAATAAGGCAACTTGGTATTAAAAGGAAATCAGAGCTCCTGTTCAATAGCCAAGAGGAAAATTTTAGCCTATTGGGTTGGCTTGTATGTGTTAAAGTAGACCCTATCTGGCGGAGGTATGCTACTCATGGATTAGATGGGAATAAATGATCAAACCATTGTAATCAAATGATGCATTATATAAACAGAACTACAAGGACCTGATTCTCCCAAAATAAAATTTGATGTGAAAAAAAATGCAAATGAAGATACGTAAGCAACCCACCTTGGGTACGGTCCAAAGCATAATAAAATTATCATTTTCTGTGCCTAGACTAATTGGTTCATGCTCGCTAAGTTGAAAACCTGAATAAGGCGGCTTAGGCAAAAATTAGAGTAGTTTGGCGAGTTGAAAACCTGGAAGGGCAGCTTGGGAAAAAATTAGAGCAAAAAAAAAAAATCAAAAATCAAAAATCATCATTTTTTCCGAGTCAATCAAAAGTTGCTAACAAGTCCTCACCAGAGTCATCAGAGTCATTTCACTATCTTAGTGTCAAACGATTGTCATGTTAATCTATCATGTCTCTTAGCTAATTGGCTAAGTTGTCTTTGTCCCACATCGGGGGTATATCCTTTTGTGTCAATCATCACATCTCTTAGTCAAAGCTGTTAAATGGCTAAACTACCGTAATCCCTCGTCAGAAGGCATGTCTTCTAAAGTCAACATCTAGTCGCTGTGGCTAAATCCATCATCCAAGGATAAGTAATCCAAAGTCATCATTCCTTAAGTCTATAAAATCAAAGAGTCTTTTTCTTTCATGATGAATGACTTTTCTTTCAAGTCATTTGACTCGTGTGTCAGTCCTACTGGTCCAAATCGATAAAGTGTCATCCCCAAGAATCTTTTCAATCTCAAACAGTAGGAATAGCTTCGCTTGTTTTTCCCATAAGTCAAACTCATAAAACCTCCCATTTCCCAAAAGCAAGTCCAAGCTCAAGGGGCAAAGCAGAAAGGATTTAATGGTTTGAGCAAAAAGGGTTCAGATTCCTCTAATTTTCATCAGTAAAACCAAAGTCGAAAAGTCAAGTGATCTTTGGATCGTTTGAATAGCCAAGCCCTCATTACCAAATTTAAAACCTATTGCCCTTTTGAAGTTGGGTCAGGTATGGAATAAAAAATGGATCACGAATTAAGGTCCATGAGCCTAAGCAGCCAAGTATCTTTTTGAAAGTCCAAACCCATATGGAAAAGCCTCTAGCCTGAGACAAAGCCAACCACAAATTCACCTTCCATAAACCTCATTGAACAAAGCCATCTTTGGTAAGAACCAAGCAGACAAACTCGCAAAGCCAATCCTTCAGTCCAAATTAAAACCAATCCACATAGACTTCCATTAGGTGTCAAAAATCAAACTGACAGGATCAACTCATATAGTTGACCTTTAGGAGTCCAAAACCATTCCGGTAAGGCATGCCTGACCTCAAACTTCCAAGTTAATATTTGAACCAATATTGAACATGGCATCATCCTCAATCCAACATATTAGGTCAAAACTGAATGTGCCTTCAAAACCTCACCACTCCACGGTCACTACCCAATAAATTGCCAACTCCCTCTCAAACCTTAATGACTACCAAAATAATCTAAGTCATCATTCCTCAACAGTGGGCCATCTTTGCAAATCACGATCCTTAAAAATGGGTCATCTCCACAAAAACCCAAGTGCAGCCCTTAGTCCAAACCCTATTCAAACACATGATCCGAGATCAACCATAGTCTCAACCTTTGATCCAAGATCAAGTCCTAAACTTACACCTTTGATTTAAGATCAAACCCTATTCAAATCCATGATACCAAATCAGCCAAAATCTTACCATTTGATCAAACCTGATGTAACTTTTGATCCAAGATCAATGCCCTTAATCTCACCCTCAAAGACCAACCAAACGACCAAGCTACCCCTTCCCACAAGTCTTCTTTCAAAAGTGGGGCATCCTGCTACAATTTCAATCATCAATTTCTCATGAATTGTCACCTTACAATGTATATCAGTCTTTTACTGGTTCAAGGTATTAGATTTGTCAAAACATGCATAAGAAGTAGGATGCATATGCAAATTCAGAGTCTCAATTAGTGTCAATCAAAGCTTATTGAGCCCTCCAATGGTAATTGCATTTTCCAAACTAGAACTGAATTAGGTTTGCTCTTTTGAAAAAAGAATCGATTGCCTAAAGAGCTTAGGTTTTCACTTTTAGCCTAGCATAGAGTTAGGGCATTACATCTCATTAAGTTCTTTCTGATTTAGGGTAGACTTTAGAAAATCTCTTAAGCCATGCATCATTTCCTTCAACTCAAAGGTTTAAACTTGAACCAAAAATCATTTTAAGCCCAAGTAGCCCTTAGCAAACCCAAAAATCATTTTAAGCCCAAGTAGCCCTTGGCAAACCAAAAATCATTTTAAGCCCAAGTAGCCCTTGGAAAATGAAAAATCATTTTAAGCCCAAGTAGCCCTTGGCAAGCCAAAAATCATTTTAAGCCCAAGCAACCCTTGGTGAAATCAAAATCCATTTTCCACCCGATTTCATTCTGATAGATGTTTAAAATCAAAATCCATTTCCATCTGAAAGATGTCTGAAATCCAAAAATTTGTTTTCCATCTGACTTCACCCTGAAAGATGCTTAAAGCCAAAACTCTTAAACATTCATTCTATGTGCTTAGCACAACACAAATATCATCTTTAGCACAACATTTTTATCACCCTAGCAGAGAGTTAGGATCCCTCATTTTGAGACCTATAGCAGAGTTAGGCCTCTCCTTTTCTAAAGTCAACCATTTTAGACCATCCTAATGGTAGCTTTAGGAACTCTTTAGACCATCCTAAAGGTAGCTTTAGGAACTTTGCAGACCATCCTAAGGGTAGCTTTAGGATCTCATCAGACTTTTCTAAAGGTAGCCTTAGAAGCTTTTCAGACCATCCTAAGGGTAGCTTTAGGATATCATCAGACTTTTCTAAGGGTAGCCGTAGAAGCTTTTTAGACCATCCTAAGGGTAGCTTTAGGATCTCATCAAACTTTTTCTAAGGGTATCCTTAGAAGCTTTTCAAACCATCCTAAGGGTAGCTTTAGGATCTTTACAGACCATCCTAAGGGTAGCTTTAGGATCTCATCAAACTTTTCTAAGGGTAGCCTTAGAATCTTTTTCAGACCATCCTAAAGGTAGCTTTAGGATCTCATCAGACTTTTCTAAGGGTAGCCTTAGAAGCTTTTCAGACCATCCTAAAGGTAGCTTTAGGATATTTTTTTCGACCTTTTTAGGTGCAGCCTTAAGAGCACCTCTTCGTATCCTTCTTAGGATAGCCTTAGGATATCTTTACCTTATTATGGTAGCCTATGTCCACTATCAGCATGATTTCTTTTCTAGAAAAGCAACCATGCTAAGCATTCATTTGTTCCAAATAGACAGGAATAACCCAATTCACTTATATCATGTCTGTCATTCAAAATGGACAGTCGTGATGGGGGCATATGTGAACACTCATTTTTTACACCCCTCGAGCTCGTGCCAACCCGAATGACATTCCCTGGAACCAAACCCATGCTCAGACGAACTCAGAACGGCCTCAAAATGAAGTCTAGGCACAGGTGCCACCCTCCAGGCTTGGCATTGCTGCCAGAGAGGCGCCACCCCCTCTGGGCGGCATCTGCCATGCCCAAGTACATCCATCCTTCAAAACCTGTGCCGCCAAGGCACCCTGGCAGCACTGCCACCCCTTCTGGTGGCAATGCTATCTCTTACCAGCCGCAGCGACGTTCTGAACCTGTTTTCTTCTGAATCCCACATTGAAAAATGATGGGATTCGACCCCCAAGCTCCTATTCTAAATAGAGAGCCTCCCCCCACATTCCAGGACACACAGAAACACACAAAGACTTATGGAAACAAGGAAAAGAAGACAAGAAATCATTTTCATTATTAGATTTCGTCTTTTTCCTCTCCAAGTCATATTTTCTTCTTTTTTTTAGCTCTCTTGAGATTAAAAGAGTTGCTATTAGAGGAGCATTGAGCCTCTCAGTTAAATATTTGTTCGAAGCAAGGTCCCTCTGCCGGTTTGTTTTCTTAAGAGCTAAGAAGGCATCTCGACCCATCTTCTCAGGCGTCATCCGATCCAGGGTGGAACTCCGGTCTGGAAGAGCACTTCGTCCGCCAATATCCCTAAAAGCTAGGGCAAAGGTACAGTTACCTAACTCATCTTTTTTATTTTGGTAGAGCATTAAAATAAAGAATCAAAACATGATAAATTGGGCATAAAATCAACCCTCCTTCACGAGAAGGAAGAACTGCGTGGGTTTTGATTTCCGTTCGAAGGGATACGCAGGCAAGCTATATAAAAGTTTCAAATCCAAAAAAGACAAAAACCATCTCTTTTCCTTTGATTATTTGCTTATCTTTATTTGTTGAATATATTATTCGGGGAATGTGTGATCAACCTAGAACCCATAAGGGCTAGAGTTGATATCCCCTATTTTTGAGGTTTTTAAGATGTAATAATTTACTTTTATCGCTTTCTTTTAATTGCTTTACTTGATTACACTTTAATTGTTCATCCATTTATTTACTTGCTCATGCATTTTATATGTCATTCTTTAATTGCTGATGAAAATCATTTTAAATCAAGGTTAAAATTAAAAGCCAAGTTCAACTGAAAACCTAGTCCCCGAATCCTTTTTAGTTTCGAAGACTAGTGCACTTTTTCTTTTGGAATAAAACTGGAGTCAAAAATGGGTTTTTACCTTAAATTTTCCTAATAAAAATAACTTAAGGTGGCAACTTCAAAATTCAAAATCATTTTCAAATAAAAGGCGCTAAGCTCGTCTCCTCCATGAGAAATTGCCCCAAAATGAGCACTCTGATGCCCACAATGCCTCTCTTCTTTTCGAAGGGGGCAGGCCCGAATGAGCGGTGCTCGGGCGAGGCCTTACACTAGTTTAACTGCTGTGCCATATGAGCCACATCCACTGGTGGCACAAAAGGAACCTCATCTCCTCCATTCCCGCCTATAGAACCTTCTTCAGAAGGTAATTCCCACCTAGAACGGCCTCGCCCTCTTCCTCTACCACGACGTGGAGGCATCTTGATACTGATAAGAAGAACAAACATTATCAGACTCACTACGCATACTTAACGCAGATATATATACCAAAGGAAGACATAATTGAACGAGACACAAATCCTATGCTCCGTAGTTATCTTAATCAACACTTATACTAATGCTCATGCATCTCTATCTATCTTCTAGGCTAAGGAGTATAAACCTATAGCTCTGATACCACCTCTGTCACACCCCAACTCTAGTGGTGCGACGGTCCTAGGGCAATGGTAAGCTTAAGGCCACTATAAACCCGTAGAACTCACATATCCTGGATCGCATATATATTTATATGAAATATAAATATCATTAAGTAATCATTTCTATAATCCGTATAAGCATAATTCATTTCTTTAAATATATCATTTCATAATTTCCTCTTGTTCCTTACTGATCAAAAGATGTATCCCACATCACTAAGGAACAAGGGTAACCCAAAAAGGTAACAAATCATACATCAAAATATTATCATCCCCAATAACCAACTACAGAGCTTTAGAGTATACTTCCAATACATACTAAACTATAATACCATACAATGAATATACATAAATATCAAAATGATTACAATGAAGGCTTCTTGGAAGAAAAAGTCAAGAAGCTTGATCTTCTCTACTAGCTTCCTCACGAGCTACACTATCACCTGAAATCCACAAAAGAGGAGTGAGCCTTCAACTCAGTAAGATATAAACATGCAATAGGAAAGAAATATACATACATATACATATATATTAATCCAAAGGAAATATCAATTCCAAGAACATGGGTAGGAATCATCATGTGGTTAGGCTTTCAAGAAACATAAGTGCTCACTATCAAATATCATGGTAGAACTATAGAGTGCATCAGTAGCCATGCTACCTATCACAACAGAGCGCAGCGGTAGTCCTTGCTACTTTATCGCAAATGCATGCTTGGCCAGACATACGCCTAGCGTGGTCCCTTTTAGGTGGAACACTGATACAAAACCTTATCAGCTAGGTTCCCAAAATGCATGATGGACCAATGAATTTACTCTCATTGGGAAGAGTGTTCTATCCATAGGGTCATGTGGTTTCAATCTCACAAGAAATATATTGGTTACAAGACAATCAACATATCTCATAATTTCAATCAATTGTAACAAGTGAGAATCATGTGAACTTGATCCAAAAAGATTGACCAAGACACTTGCCTTATATACAAATATATGGTAATCATATGAACAAGTGGTAATTTCGGTTCTAAGATATCATAAAATTTTCAATTAATATTCCAATAATATAATATCAAGTATATAAGAATCATATGGGTTAACATTTAGAATACTTGGTCATATCGTAAGTAATAAACAAATGTAATGTTCATACTTACCTCAACACAAATTACTCCTGAATTTTTCTTTAACAATTTGCTCCACAATAATCTCCTCAATTTTCTTGATTTTCTCCTCCTAAGAAATTTCCCCAAATATTCAAAATTAGGGTTTTTTCTTAATTAATAATACTCACTATGATTCCTTAACATTTAACCATTTTAAAGTTTCTATTCTTAATTCCCAACATCAATTTAATTCAACTCTTAAAGAAAAATCTGAATTTAATTCAAAATTACTGTTCACGCTACTAGTCATGACAGTCCATTAATTCTGATTCCTCCAACATTAACTACAATGTATAACCTTAAAATGCTTCCAATAAATTCCATACACCCATACTTAACTATTC
Source organism: Aleurites moluccanus (assembly GCA_948193065.1). Lineage (NCBI taxonomy): Eukaryota > Viridiplantae > Streptophyta > Magnoliopsida > Malpighiales > Euphorbiaceae > Aleurites > Aleurites moluccanus. The sequence goes on from CANXYC011313740.1 coordinate 9,541, forward strand.
TAACTATCAAAATTTATTAATCTAAAAGAAAATGACATTTGAAGAAAATTTACCTTATCAAAACTAAAATTTTTGAGATATTTTGTTTAAATCTGAAGATTACTGCCTTAAAATATGCTAATCTAAAGATTTAATGCATTAATTTTGAGTATTAATTCCTTAGACAATAAATGGAACTAATATGAGAGAACAAAAGAAGAACGAAGAAAAGAAGAACGAAGAAAAGAAGAAAGAAATTCGTGCAAAAAATCGCCACTGGCTACTGGGTTAAATAGGCCACTGCCCAAAATTCCCACTCGCCAGCTCGCCTTGCCAACCAGACTTAGCAATGCTACCTCGCAATTTCCAGCTCGCACTTCCCAGCTAGCCAATCTGATCTAGCAATGCCACTCCACATAAGCCACTCCTCGAATCTCACTTCGCATATCCAATTCGCAAATGCCACCTCGCCAAACTCTCCTCGTGAACTCTTCCTCGCATATGCCACCTAGGCAATGCCTCTTCGCCAACTCGCTTCGCCTATCTCCCTCTTCGTATATGCCGCCTCGGCAAGGCCTCTTTGCATAATGCCACCTCGCCTAATCCTTTTCGCAAACTCTGCTAGCCTATCTGCCTCTCCGCATAATGCCTTCCGCATAATGCCTCTTCGCCAAATTCCTCTTCGCCTAACTCCACTTCGCATATGCCACCTCGCATATGCCTCTTCACCTAACTCCACTTTGCATATGCCACCTTGCATATGCCTCTTAGCCAATTGCCACCTCAGAAATCTCTCTTCGCCACTTTGCTAGCTCACATTGCCAGCTCGCAAATGCCACCTTGCATTTGCCGGCTCACTAGCACCAAATCTCTGCTGAGTTGAAACCTTTCCTCGACAACTTACACTTAACCAGCTCGCAAATGAGTTATAAACATCCAAACTTCCTGATTCTTTTTGCCACTTAAAATAAACATATAGAGGTTCAACATATCCAAAATTCAAATCATAAAGGCAACTACACATATCATGGTGACTCTCTAAAAATCACCTAGACTTATTGCCCAAAATCCATCTAGACAGACCTGAAAATTTCCACTTTCCACTGAGATATACTTATCCAAATTTCTTAAAATTTTACAGCCAATATCACCACACACAAAGGATCATTTTTTATGTTTACACCTTTGGCTCAAACTATCTCAGTCATTCCCAGAAAATTCAAACATACATAGATTTCCTGCAGAAATACTAATCAGACAAGTCCTTCACAAAGAAGCATAACTCCTCACACACACAGAATTTTACCAAGCCATCTCACAAAATTGAAGATGAGACATATATCCACAACTTTTATGTTTTATACTTTACCATATTATTTCTTTAAAATCATACAATCAACCTCACAATATCCTGCAACCAGAAATTTATTGCATCTTCTCAAAACATTCATATCTTTAATTAATTAAATTCTTCAAGCATACAATTAATTAAAATGAGAAAAAAAATTACAAATATTACAATTTAATTATATTCATTTAGTTTACTTTAAATCTTAGTTTCTTTAATTAATTTTCTAAATAATATAATAAATTAATAATTGGTAATTGTTAACTCCTTCTTGATGTGAATGATACTCTACTCATTGTTATTACTTGCTTCATGATTTGTATAGTTGCAGGTTTTTACACAACAATAATGGGTTTAAACTTTCAACATAGTTTTGTTTCTTTCAAAATTTCCTATTTCCAAGACAACTGGATTTATCTTCCAAGGCAACTTTTTTCCCTCCTCTTCTTCAAATTTTCAAAATTTCAACTACTTTAGATTCATCTACAAATATTCCACTCTTGGGATGATTTTTTCTTCACACCATTTCTCTTTCTCAGAGAGAAAATCTCTCCTCTTTTATCTTCTTTACAAACAACTCTTCTTCTTTTTTATTTCTTTCACCATGGAAAGAGGATCATCTTCTCAAACTTAAAGAAAATTTAAGAGGGCATCTCCTCCTTCACTCCCAAATCTCCTAATACCGAAGCCTTCTTTAAGGCAACATATCTCTTTTTGTCAAATGGCTTTGGCGTAAAGAGAGGAGAAGAAACCCCCCTCTTTTTATGTGTTCTTCCTACTCATTTTGCATGGAATCTCCCACCAAATTCAAAAATGGTGATGGTAATATACATAAGGCTAGAGCTTGGTATAACTATCTACCGAGAGCGTCGTAACATAGAATCAATTCAACCAATTTCGACACCTTCATTTTTGGTTTATCATATTCTTAAACAAGATCTAACACTGATACTCTCACATCTCTCAAGGAAAGATGGATGGACTCCATCCATACTTTTCACCTTCCTATAGGTGAGATAACCATTGCTCCATTGGATTTTGCATCCATTATGCATAGTTCCTTTAAAGATGTGTCACATCCCCACTTTTGAAAAGTGATAGTCCTAGGGCATAGGGAAACATAAGGCTACCTAAAACCTGTAGAACCCAATTTACCATAATTTACAGAAAATTCGCCAAAGTCTCCTTTGTATTTTTCACCCTATTCCCGACTTGAAACCGGGTCTTTCAAAATTACCCAGCCTGCAGGAAAATTACACTCCTAATAATTCCTCCTTATATCCTCAACTCTACCATTTTAATATCATCCAACACTTCAATAAAAAATATCAGAGCAATAAATATCATTCCTTTTATATTTTAGATAATATCAATTATGTATATTTTACAGCCTTTATTTAATAGCAATATTATCAATATTTTTAATATACAATAACACTACTATAACCATCCAAAAATCCCATAGAGCACTAAAATAAAAAAAAAAAAAGGACCATTGATAAGCTCTATACATAGATAAAGGAGGTTCCCAGCTGAAGAAAAAAAGCCGAAACAACAACTATCTATCTTGCCCCCTCAAAAATAGTAATTACCATAGGGTGAGAAATAATTCTTAGTGAGATACATATACCTTACTTGTGAGGCTAGTTAGGCTCAGAAGGAATGTCAATTTTATAATAGATAATCAATAAAATCAAAAGAAAATAAAATAAAACTCATCATAGCCATTGGAGTGAACAATGGATAGGTATATCAAAAATACTATGATTATAAGCAAGAGCAATAAATGAAATAAATTATTCAAAGATAATAGATCAAAAATACATTGCAAGAATTATAGCAAATAATCAGCTAAGGTTCAATATACAAGAAAGTATTGCAAATGATCAAATAAGGTTCAGTATACAAAGGTTCAATTCAGAGCAATGATAGATAAGCAAAATTCAGTAATAAATGGGTAGATGCTATACTAGTAGCATGCCAATCAGTACAGTCATATAGTTGATCAGACCACATGGCCAGGATCTTACCCCCATCTAGCTAGGATCTTACCCCCTTCTAGCTAGGATCAGTGTAAAACATTATGTACAACGCCCGATATATATATAATTGTAATATCCTAGGTGAAACCCTAGTTGGAACCTTAACCCTAGTACTTTAAACCTATGGGGAGTTAGGGGTAGTTGCATGAGTTGGTTGCTATGTGTGAAATATGATTTTTATTTGATGTGTTTCTATGCTATTGATTGTATTTCATGCTATAAAATTTAAATGATGCAATTACATGTGATTGATAGCTACATGTGTTATAGGATTTAATTAAATATGCTTATATGAGTGACTGATTAATATTGTGCTATATGATTTAAAATGTGTGTTACATGTGTAATTTATTATAAATTAAT
>CANXYC011313927.1:0-21924 GCA_948193065.1 Aleurites moluccanus
ATGAATATTGATACAGATACTTATATGGATATTTATATGAATACCTATATGGATACTTATACAGATACTTATATTACTATTTATTTGTTATATTATTTGATTCTACAGGCCATATATGAGCAACTATAGTATTATGAACATCTACTGCATTTTTATACATATGGATTCACTGAGTGTTTTTATACTCACCCCCTTCAGTGGTTATCATTTTCAGGTCTATAGTGAGGCTCGTATTCCATTGGCACCTCCTATCCTTGCCGTAAAAATTTGATACTTGTGACATGTAAATTCCAGTCCCAAAAGTATATTTAAATATTTGTACAGTATAGGGGTTCCATGGTACTGTAAACTAAGAAATGGCATGTATATATGTGTGTTTGCATCTTTATACATTTGCATATAAGTTATACTATGGATATATATATATGTTATGCTATGAATGGAAATAATTTGATATACAGATATAAATATTAAGTTGATATTGGAGATCCAGAGGGATCATTGATTTGAGTATAGATGTTGAAGTATATTAGAAGTGTTTATTGCATGTTATATAGCTGGGCATAGTGTGAGGCCTCGCCTGAGCACCGTCGTCCAGGTCCGCTCTTTTCGAGAGAAAAAGAGAGCATTGGGGCATCAGAGTGCTCATTATGGTGCAATTTCTCATGGAGGAGACGAGCTTAGCTTATTTGAAAACGATTTTGATGTTTTGAAGTCGCCACCTTAAGTTATTTTTGTAGGGAAAATTTAAGGCAAATACCCATTTTGACTCCAATCTTATCCCAAAGGAAAAAGTGCACTAGTCCTTGAAACCAAAGAGGATTCGGGGACTAGGTTTTCGGTTGAACTTGGCTTTCAATTTTAACCTTGATTTAAAATGATTTTCATGAACAATTAAAAAATGACATATAAGATGCATGAGCAAATAAATAAATGTATGAACAATTAAAATAGAATAAAATAATTAAAGAGAGCGATAAAAGTAAATTATTATATCTCGAAACCTCAAAAAATAGGAGATATCAACTCTAGTCCTTATGGGTTCTAGGTTGATCACACATTCCCCAAACAATATATTTGACAAATAAAGCTAAGCAAATAATCAAAGGAAAAGAGATGGTTTTTGTCTTTTTTGGATTTGAAGCCTTCATACAGCTTGCCTACGTATCCCGTTGAATGGGAATTAAACCCACGCAGTTCTTCCTTCTCGTGAAGGAGGGTTGATTTTATGCCCATTTTATCATGTTTTGATTCTTTATTTTAATGCTTTACCAAAATAAAGAAGATGAGTTAAGAAACCATACTTTTGCCCTAGCTTTTAGGGATGCTGGCGGACGGAGTGCTCTTCCGGACCGGAGTTCCACCTTGGATCGGATGACGCCCGAAGAGATGGGTCGGGATGCCTTCTTAGCTCTTAAGAAAACAAACCGCCGGAGGGACCTTGCTTTGAAGAAATATTCAACTAAGAGGCTCAATACGCCCCTAATAGCAACTCTTTTAAATTTAAGAGAGCTAACAAATAAGAAAATATGACTTGGAGAGGAAAAAAGACGAAATCTAATGACAAAAATGATTTCTTGTCTTCTTTTCCTTACTTCCATAAGTCTTCGTGTGTTTCTGTGTGTCACCATGTGTCACTGTGTGTTTGGAAGGTGGGGGGAGGCTCTCTATTTATAATAAGAGCTTTGGGGGTCGAATCCCATCATTTTTCAATGTGGGATTCGAAAGAAATCAAGTGCAGAACATCGCTGCCACTGGCAAGAGAAGCTGTTGCCGCCAGAAGGGGGTGGCGCCGCCGCCAAAAGCATTGGCGGCACAGGGACTGAAGGAGGGTGGCACAGGGATTGAAGGATGGCGGCACAGTGGTAAGGAGGGCGGCTGCCGCCTTTGGGCATTGCAGATGCCGCCCAAAGGCTATAGCAGCGCCGCCACCCCTCTCTGGCGACAATGTTATGCCTGGAGGGTGGCAGCACTAGCCCGACTCCGCTCTGAGGCTATCTGAGCCGTCCGAACACGGGTTTGGTTTCGAGGAGCGCCGTTCGAGTTGGCACGAGTTTGAGAGGTGTAAAAAATGAGTATTCACAGGCATCCTCTTGCGACATTGGAAAAAAACGTTGTGACACCATATGAGCATGCTTTGGTTGGAATTGGTTATAAAAGAGCAAATGTAGAAGATTATGTTTATAATTATTTCACAATTGAGACTTAAAAGAAGGCACATAATGGTGTCATTTACCCAATACTATAAACCAATTTAGATGTAGTAACTGAAGCAGACAAAATCCTTTCATCTAAATTAAAGAGATAAGTTGTTAGGCCAAGAATAGTGGGGAGAAGAGATGCAGATGCACCTGCACCTAGTAAAGTAAGGACAAAGTTAGGCACAGTCAATTGCAAAAATTGTGGTGGACTAGGAAATAATAAAAGGATTTGTCAGAAAGCACTTGTAGCAATGATAATGTTTAATGAACTTTTAATATTTGAATATGTTAACTTTTATTTTTAGTTAGATTATATCAATGGGTAATTTGAATTTAAGATTTGAATCTATTTATTTTTAAAGGAGTCAAGAAAGGAAGAAACAAGATAAATGCAAAGCAATGGTGCATCAAATGAATGTCTCATTACTCAAGTTAGGCAAATTCCAAGTCAAAGGGGTTCTAATACTTAACCTCATGTTGGTGTAAGCTAGAGTTCAATTATGCAAGGAGAGGGACCCAGACAAAGGTTTAACAGTGACGGTGTTAGACCAAACAATTTTGAAAGATGTGAATATGTGCTTGAGGAAGTTAGAGTTTTGGTACATTTAGTGAGACTTTGGAACAAAGTCAATTGCAATTAATAGGTTTTAGTGTTAATACTATTGCATATAGTGGATAGAATTGGAATGTCAATTTCAATCAAAGTCAATCATCAATTGGGAGAATGAATGATGAAGGTAGTTAGGGAATGAATCCATTTCCAGTAGGGATGAATTCAATGCTAATAAAATACTTTTTTTTTTTTTACTTTTTTTTACAGTTGTTTTGTGGCTTTTATAAACCTCATTTAGACAGTTTTGTGCCTTTTCTATTGTAGCAACATGATATAAGGGAAACATATTAGTTTTTTGTGTTATATGTTGTCTAGCCATAAAGGTATATATTAGTTCTGATAAGTAAGCAGATAGGAAGTATATAATTATAGCTATCAAAGTTTTGAACTTTGCAAATGTTAGTCTAGTGGCAGCAAGAAAAATATTGACAAGCATAATTAGTTGACAATTCTAGCATATGGATTATACATGTCAATTACTTTTGTATTTAATCATTGTAATATGATAAAAACTAAAATGACATTATAATTCTCAAGTATTTTATACTATATTAATGAATTATATTTACTTCTAATTGTTTTCTTTTTTTCTTTATATTTGTGAACCAAAATTTTCATTTATGATCTTAGTTAGATAATAATATACAAGCAAGTTTATATTAATATATCAAGTGTTTTGGACATAAATAGTTATACACTTATAGCACCATTTCGCTTATAAATGAATTCAATGCCACACTAACCCCCTAGACTAACTACACAAACCATTAAAAACTATCAAGAACACAAATAAACGAATAACTTTTTCAGTTGTACATATACTTTCAACAAATAGTCAATACAATCTACACCCACCATTTAGTACATCAACAAAACAAACAAACCCAATTTATTAATTTCATCATTTTTCATTTTCCACAAAACACTAACAGAGAAAAATTCAAGAGAAACAAGTAAAAATCTATCATAATTTCACTAAATTCTCTCCCATCCTCCCAATATCAAGCAAAAACTCATACTATCAAATTAGGTCATCTTTCCTAGTAATATAACCACCAAAATGAAAATAAGTAAGGTACACATCACACATAGAGAAATAAATAGCTTGAAGTGACCAAACGTTGCTTCTAAGCTTTCTACCTTTCCTGACAATCTTTGACACTCATCATGAATTATCAACACTTCATCTTTTAGGTTATTCAAATTTCTCACATGGATTCTCTGTCTCACTTCAGAATCAGTAGTTTCTCTTGTGTTAATAGGTAAGCCAAAATCTATATCCTTGCACTAACCAAACCAGGTCCCACATACATTATCTTGACAATAGTAACAAAGCTTATTTTTATTTTTGTACTATCTGAAATGCGAACCCCTTCCCATTTCCCGCAATGGCAATATGCGTTGAGGTACCTCTCTTGCATTCCATTATTAGATGTACTATAAGAAGACATCTTTTTCTTGCAACAAATAAATTTCCATACTCAATCTCTGACATTCATATAAAAGACAAAATTTTGACCTACTTGTACTTGATCAACCTTTGAACAATAAAAGTCCTTTGAGATTGTTGTAGTTTGATTTTGAAATGCAAACCCTTTATTTATTCTTGCTTGCTCTTATTTTTTCTTTTCTTTTAACTTAAATTTTCGGTCAAAGTATTTAATTTTTAGGTTAATTTTTATTTATTTATGCATTTTTCTAAATTTCTTGAGGGTATTTTAGTATTTCTACTTACTTTGACCTGTTTTCCAGTTGACTTGATGAAAAATTCTTAAAATGGATGGAATGACTAAATGGGTGTTTGTTAAAACTTTTTGATATAGTTGTTAGCTTTTTTATTTTCAACAGCTGTATCATATTTATTTAATTACTGACAGTTGTCAGTTGTTCGTAGGGCTACATAAAAATTAACTAAATAGATTAAACCAAATTAATCCAAACCAAAAACCATTATTTATATTATTTTATGATTGGTTACGGTTTTAAAACTAAATTTTTGATTTGATTATGATTTAAGAAAATAAAAATCCAATTAAATTGAATTGAACAAATAATATGATAAAACTACATTGTTTTTTAGATATATATTTTAATATTCTTAAAATATTTTTTAAAATAGTATTAATTAGAAAGTTTTTTTTTAAAAAATACTCTAATTAATAATTTTCTAATTTATTTAAATTAACTATTCATCTATTCATAACTTTTCAAATTTTTTTTTTATTCTTTATAAGTTGCAATTTAATCTGAATTTCTATATTTTGAAAGATTTTTATATTGATATTTTGATCATTACTGATTTTTTTTTTTGAGATATTTCATTCTAATTTTATTATTATAATATTGTAAAATTTTAAGTACACAACTTTCTTTTTATAATATTGATAAGATTGATTGTTAATGTAATTTTATTTTAATATTTGTTAAATTAATTATCTCTTCACTTTTTTATTTTATTTATTATTTTTATCAAATCGACCAAATTGGTTATTCAAACTAAATTTAACTAGTTTTAGTATAGATTTTTTATTATTATTTGGTTTGGTTAAAAATTGAAATATTTAAAAATTAATTTTATTGATTTAGTTAAAAATATTTACTCTAAACCGATTAAATTAAGCCATAAACACTCCTAACTGTTCAGTAGCTGATAAGTAGTCAAACAGTTATTATTTACAAAAATTTTAATTTGAAGCTTTTTTTATTTATTTAAAAAAAGACTAAATTATTTTTTAAAAATAATACTTAAATAAAAAGATAAATATTAATATTTATTTTAATAATAATTAAATATATTAATAATTAATAAATAATAATAATTTTATTAAATACTCGAATTAATTAACTATTACATTACAGTTATCCGTTGCCAACTATACACTAACAGATATAATCAATTGCTGACGGGCCTAAGTAGTTGGGTGATATGAAATATAAGTGGTTCTAATTTGAATTAAAAAGACAGTGATGCACTCGAATTTCAAGGGTTAAATAGTAATTTGCCCAAGTTATTATACTAGTTCCGGTGCCCAGGTCGCGCTAAGCGTAGTGGTCCTAAACCCTAGTTGGATTGGGATTTTGAATTTGGAAACTCGTTCTGTTCCACAATTCCTCCTTTTTGTGGCAACTGATTCGTGCCCAAAATGGGTTCAATCGGAACATTCTCTCTGTACTCTCAGTTGCATTTTCACGAACCCAAATTCCCAAACCACAGTGTCTCTGTTTCGCCAAAGCCTTCACTATTCATCAATTCTCACCGAGCCAAAGTCCACATTTCCTCAAAACTGCCTTTAATTCTTCACATACACACTTCAAATCTCTCGAAAAGAAATGGATATCTTGCCAAATTTTTATATGAGAAAGTACTAATTTCCCTTGTTGGGGCATTTATTTTCTTGGGTTCTTTTGGTTGTAATGCTAGGCCGAGTGTGGCACTACAAGCTCAAGCAAGTGAATCGAGTCCAGATACAGAGGAAACGAGAGATACCCAGATGGGGAAAAGTGAAGATGAGGCAATGTATGAAAAACTTTTGTTGAAAGAGCCAAGAAATGTGGAGGCATTGAAGGTGCTTGTATATGAGAAGATGAGGAAACGAAAAAATAAGGAAGCTTTGAAGTATGTAGATAGATTGATTGCTATTGAGCCCGAAGAATTCGAATGGAGGCTTTTGGAGGCACTTTGTTATGAGATGATGGGGCAATTGAGTAGGGCTAAAAGATTGTTCAAGGAAATCTTGGAGGAAAGGCCTCTTCTGCTTAGAGCATTGCATGTATGTTTCTTGATCTAGTATTCTTTTGTTTTCAGTTTATTCCTACGATTTAATGTGCCTAATAAAAGAGGTGCATTTATGTGCATAGAGATAATATCGTGTGCTTGCGATGTGATGAGGTGGAAATGTTTGCATAAAGCTTAGTACTGTATGACCATTCAAATTATATAAAGAGGAAATAAGCATTTGTTTAAAGCTAAAAAGTTTCTGAATTTTAACACATTTTTTTAATTCTATCAAGTACCTTGTATCAAGTTTTTCATCCTCAGAGGAACCCTTCAAATCGGAATTTTAGATTTATTTTGGTTCTACCAGAAAGGGGAAGCAATCGAGGGTGTTTAATCTCAAATGTGTGACACCGCAGAAGTATCATTAGGATTAGGCATATGATTGACTTTATTCATTGTAGCAAATGGTGATGTTTCATTTTTATTGCACCTTTTAATGGTGAATGGCCATATGTTTGAGGCTTTTAGCTAATCCATGACAATCGTTTTGGCCAGGATCAATATTCATTGCTTAGGTTACAGCATGAGAGGTTTCTTGTTCAGAGCTTACCTGATTTTGAAAGTTGCTCCAATATTGAACCATGAATGCTTGGTTATACAATTAGTCATGATTATTCTGTTCACAAAGCCTACATAATTATCTAATGTGTTTGTTCACCATCACTGTTCTCTGTTAATGAAAAATGCCTTGTCCTTTTTTGCGGTGTTTTCTTGCTTTCTAGTGAATAAAAATCAGTGTGAATTTCTATTTGTACAGGGTCTAGCAATGGTGATGCACAAAAATCTTGAAGGTCCAGCTGTTTTTGATATGCTGAATAAAGCTCTGGAAGTTGCTTGTCATGAAAAAAGAGTCACTGAGGAGAGAAACATCAGAATTCTAATTGCACAAATGCATGTTGTTAAGGTAAATCGTATCAGTATCTGCATAAATAACCAACGCATTGACTCATTACTCTCTGTTACTACCTTTTATTTTGTTTATTTTCTTACTTTGCATTATAGTTGCTTAAGATTGAAATCATTAAGAAGTGAAATGGAATTGGAAAAATAAAAGAGGATAAAGATTGCATTGGTGGGAGTGGGTCCAAGGATAATGGTTTAAGTTGATTAATCTAAAATTTCTCATATTAACTAGTGAATACTTGTATATTGCAGGGGCAATTGGAGGAAGGTCTGAAAAAATTTCAAGATCTGGTTAATGAGAATCCTCGTGATTTTCGGCCTTATCTTTGCCAGGTGAGTTTGCTTCTATTGTGTAGTCATCAAAAGTTTGTCTGTGAATATACTTTTAAGATTTCAATTCTACCATGATGTTCTCTGTATGCTTATAGAAACACCAGCCCGCATGTCTGGCCTGATTGTGTAGGCACCTGGTGCTTGTGTCTGTATCATGTGATTTCATGCAGTTCAATTGAATAACATTATTCCCAATGAGGTTTTATATGAAGAGACACTTCCCTTCTACCTTGGCCAAGCATCACTCAAGTATTGCTTGCATATATTTACCATGCATTTAGGAATTATTATTGGAATCAATCATGGAAACTCCAATTCTTTCCAATTCCCGTACCAGATATTCTCTGTGTATGCATAATTACAATCAGGGATTCCTTGTTTAATTGAAGTCCATATATACTGCATAACTTTTTGACTGCCTATGGCAGTATACTAATGATATATGGCTTCATCAACTGCAAGTCTGCAACCCCATACCAGGTTCAGTTGCACTGCTTTCCTTGATATTGTTGAATTAGGAAAGAAATTTCTTTTTGTGAATTGCTAGTTACAAACTATGTTAACTCTTAAGATCTTCACCATGTGAAGATTTTTTTTTCCCGGTTTAATACTTGTGTCTTATTCTCGAAATCATGTTAGTAACTTAGTAAATAGTAGTAATCTTTGCAGTTACTGGTATGAAATTTCACATGGAAATGGAATATGTTGAACTGCTTTCCTCGTGATTCCTTAGTTCCTTAGAAAATTTTTATGCAAAAATTAGGGAAGAATAAGCAGAGGAAAAGCTTAATCTCCAAGAACAATATTTATCAAGTGTCATGCAATGACTGCAGTGAATTGAACAGTTATGGGATTTTGACAGGGAATAATTTACAGTTTGTTGGATAGAAAAAAGGAAGCTGCAGAACAGTTTGAGACATATCGAAGTCTTGTGCCTGAGGAATTTCCACAAAGAGGATTTCTTGATGATGTTGTATTGGCAGCAAAAACTGTGTCTCAGGAACAGTTTCAAAAGGAATTTGAAGCTGAATTCTCATACAAGAAGTAGGGCATTATCTCTCTTATCTCATATTGCTCTTAATAATGTTTTCAGCTGGAAGGTTGCTTTCCTTTGTAAATATAATCTACTACAAGGATACAATTTTGGAAATGTAGACTCTACAATTTTGTTTTTTAGCAATATAGAGAGCAATTTAAAGAAACATACTTGACGGTACACTTGGTATGTTCATAATCTGGGACATTCAAATTTCTCAATCCCAATTTTGTTGGTTGGGATTTGTAACTTTTTTAGTGTGATAACAATAAATTATTGGAGCAAGACTCTTTTGAGGCAACAACAATCGAGTATTTATCTCGCATAACAGGAGAATATTTTTGATATGAAAGAAATGGAAAAACAAAATAGGTAGAGTATAAATTTTTGGGTTTTTTTCAATTACATATTAACAGTAGCAACTGTTGGGATTTTTTTTAGCATTTTGGGGAATTTAACATTGTGAATTTGTGGTTGTGTTTTTTTTTTTTAATTATTTATTTATTTAATGAATATTGCTTTACAGTGTAGAGCCCTGCCGCCGTAGTGGTGGCAAATAGTGGTGCAGGTTTGGATAAGGTAATTTCACTTGCGGTGAATTTAATTTTTTTTTTCCAGGTCGGGTCATTTTATAGTTTTGATAGATTATATAAATTTTTTTTGTTTGTAACACAAATGAAAATGGAATGCAATTTCTTAAATAATATTTTATTTTTTTATTTAGTACCAATAAGAAATCCATTTTTTTTAGAAAGTATTTTCTTATTTAGAACAGAATAGCAAAATTGTTCTGAATATGATATGCTTCGACTCCTTTCCGAATCTGTTGAATAAACTAGGAGGATCTTATTTGGAAAAATAATTAGAGTTTCTCAGTCTAAGTAAACGAATGAATCAATGAAAGTAGTGAAAACTGTACAAGAAGCATGGGAACAACATAATTCAGATGACATAAGGTTCTTTTTGTTGGTTTATAATCAATGCATATATCAAATCAGTACCAATCTTGAAGAATCTGAGATCAAAGGGTTTTTCCTTTGAATTGTATGGTTAAGAACTGTGTGCCTCAGATACTAAACTGCCTAGCTATTGGACCCTAACTGCAGGAAAGCTCTACAATGCTTGAATAACTGCAGTCCGGTTGATCAGGCGTGTAATTATCAGTATATTGCCACTCCATACCTAGAGGCATTTTCTGTGTGTATTACAGAAGAACAATTATCTTGAATTAGATGCAAAATCCCTGAGAAGCCTTATGTGCCTCCCCTGTTTAAGTTCTGAGGGGAGGACTTGTGCTGAGGATCTTTTTGTGGGTTGGTTGGGGAATCTGGAATGGAGTTGGCGTGTTGTGGCAGGACAGAAACCCAGCTTATAATCAATTTCACGCCAGGCTCGGGTTTCATTTCATATACAAAAAGGATCTGCGCATATATTTTCATTTTATTTTGAATACTCAATTCAATTTAGACTTGATCCTAAAATTAATTAGAATCATATATATAAATTCGCTGATTCTATTTGTTAATTTATTAGGATCATAATTAAATAATTTTATATTTAACGGATAAGTTTTGTTTATATTGAATGTATATGCTAATTCAATTAAATAAAAATTTATATTAGTGTTTTTTTACAAAGGGAAAAAAAAAAGAAGAAGATATATTTAAAAAAAGTAAAAATATATTAATTCATCAATTGTTTATTTAATTTATAAAATAAGTCTATTCACTCATTATTGGTAACAATTTTTCATGGAATGTACTTTACTATTTTTTTTTTCTTTTTTAGACAGTTGAAAATTCAAAGCAAATTTCAATTACAACCTTAATAAGAATTAAAATATATATTATTTAGCTTAGCAATAAATTATTATTTTTTAAAATATAAATAATGTTTACAATTTTCTCAACCTTAAAATGAGAAATATATAAAAAAATTACATAAACAAGTACTCGTTTGTTTATTAATCAAAATTGATATTGGCAGCCATGGACAGTTTATGCTAAATTTCTACGTATTTTCATTGTTATACAAATTGAAAGAAATCAAGAAATCTAATATTTTTCAAGGTAAGGTGCTTCAAACACTTGAAAATAATTTTTAAATGATTTTCATAACAGCCAAACAACTTAGAAATCAGTTGTTTTCTCAAATATGTTCCTTCTGCAAAACAAAAAAACCTAACAGATAGATCAATCATTTATTTATTTTTTGTTTAATAAATAAATTTATACTAAATTTTGCATCTTATTATGATTATACTCTTTTTTTTATCAATTTTATCTCAATTTAAAAAATTAATTATAATTTTATCCTAAAATTAAATTAATAATAATAGTAATAATAAGATAAGATTGAAATTAATCATAAAACTTATTATACCATAATATTAATTTGATCATTAAACTTAGAAAAAAAATTGAATTCTACAACTTTATGAATTTGATAAACTATTAATAATCAAATTATTGACTCAATTAATCAAATTTGTATAAGAAAAGAATTCAATTAATTTTAATTATAATTTAAAGATTAAATTACTAATATAATATAATAAGTTTAAAAATCAATTCGATTTCTGGCCTTTAAATTAATACAAATATGACTTTGAATAAAATTATAACTAAATTTTCATGTTAGAGAAGAATTTATACAAATAAAAAAGACAATGGTAAAAAATATACAAATTTCTAAATAATTTTTTTTAAGCCTAATTTTTTAACACTACTCGTGATATTTCATGCAAGGCACCACCACAAGGAACATGTTGGCAACAGTCTGGCTCTATCCAAACTAATTTGGGATAAAAGGGAAATCAACATTTGTAAATTTATATATAACAGGAATAAATATTGCTCTAATTAGTGGGCCTAGAAAATAGCTTTGAGCCAATATAAAAAGGGAGGATAGGAAGAAGAGATTCATGGAGTACGAACACCCAATAAAGATTTTTTCAAGGCTAGACTAGAAGAAAGATATCTCCATACTCGACAAAGGCAAGCAATACCAAGAAAGAAGCCTCGTCTGAAAGATTCCCTTATCTAGTGAGGCAAATAAAGGATTCTTGAATCAATCTTTTGAAGAAATTTCGCCTTGGAGTTTTCTCCCACGAAGTAGCATTTTCGCCAAGGCGAGGCCCTCGAAAATTTATTGTTCATACTGCCTAGTCAAAATATTGACATCCCTAACATACATAGAGATGCTTGTAATACTTCAAGAAAAGGGCAGCAAATCTAATTATCTCTGAATGAGAAATTTAGTGCCCCTTTCCAGTTTAGAGAATCACAAGTCCTGTAGGTGCTTGACATGCAATCCTAGCTATGTTAAGAGGCATCTGCAGGATGCAATGTCCAATCCATCTTATATGACTTGATCTGGTTGGTTTGTGAGATGATGACTTATGTCTCTCCCAACTAATCCTATGGTGACTCACACTATTATAAAAGGAGAAATACAACTCCTAATAAGGTATGAGAAATACTTATATAATTCTAGAAATCTCAATCTTCCATTAAAAATATTCTTAAGGTAAACCATCTTGCTCCTTTCAGTTACTGACGTAGGCATCAAAAAGATTTTGCCAAGTCAAAATTTGGCTCCTTTGATGCTTACTTCTTTGTCTTGCAAGCCTAAGGAGCCTAAATTAGGTTCAAGCCCACAAAAAGAGATCCAACATCTTCACTTTAGGGTCTTAGGACCATCAAAATGGCATTGCCTGTGGAAACCACACATCCTTTTTTGCTAGATCCATTTTTCTCTTTTGGCTAGCCTGCAAGCTAGCATAAAACTATTTTCTATTTCATACTTCATTCTTGTATGTTTCAAAAGGATCAGATGGGCGGAGAAGATTTATGGATCTTACTCTCTATTTCCTTCAAAGAAAAAAATTTAAAAAAATTATTTAATTTCACATCTGAATACCCAAAAACCAAAAAAAAAAAATATTTTCTTTCTCATATCAACGTTTGGTATCAATACCTCCTTGCAACCCAATAGTATTGTTCCAACTCAGGTTAACGAAACCTTACAAACCTTTATTAAAATTTCTCATGACTAAGCTCCCAGCAATTGAGGTTCAAATGGAATAATAAGGACCACTTCAAGTATGGGTATGAAGAAATGCTTGTTCCTCAATAAATAAGAGCGACGAACTAAGGAAGCTAGTTAGTCTCATAAGAAGATGAAACTAGAAAGGGCCTATGATGATGAACAACCTACAACGAAAAGTCCCATAAGGAATGCTAGTGACCATCATATAGCCCAAAGCCCTTATAAAACACGAGACTACCATCATATAATGCCTCTTGAAAGCTACTAAGGCCATTAAGAGGCTGAAGAGAGAGATGGGTAGCAGGAGGAAGTGAAAGAGAAAAATGACGAAGAAGAGCCTTAAAGGAGGAACTTAAATGCCAGTAGACACGCTCCAACCATCAAAGGAAAGATGATCTTGAGAGAAGAATGAAAAGGCTAAATAGTCTCGGGTATCTCCTATAACCTTTGGAGATGGAAGAGCTAAATTGGGATGTGAAGAAAATGATCTGTCGAGGGTCAGATTTATCACATTCCACTTTTGGAACATAACGGTCCTAGGGCATGGGTAAACGTAAGGTCACCGGAAACCTGTAGAACCCATAATATGTCAATTATCAATTATTCATACTTAAAACCATTCATTAATGTTTAAATTCCATTTAATAGTTATTAATCTTACAACAATTTCGCCAGAGTTTTCTTTGTAATTTCTATCTATTACCCATAACATATATTTTTTTTCAAATCACACAACCTGTAATAAAATTAACACTCCCAATATGTCGCCATCCTTATAACCTCAACTCCACAATCCTAAAAGGCATACACGACACTTCTATAAATTTTTTTCTCATATCATATCTCAATAGCTTATTCATATTTTTAACATCATCATTATCGTTATCATCAGCATTACCATTTATCACTTATAATATCATATTCCTTTATGTCATTAATTAAGTTCCCAGTAATACCTCTTATCACATCTTAATATTATAATTATTTACACATGTTAGGCAATTCATGTTCATAAGATAATACACATTCATAAGTTAAATAAAACTATCTATTCTTTAAATTATACTCATGGAGCTTTAGAATATAAGCATACTGACTCCAGTCTTCAGATGTTCCAAGTGCGGAGGAAGGAAAATGACTTAGGAAATAGCTCTTATTACTATTTTCCTGAAAAATAATAAATAACCATATATGAGTCAAAACATACTCAGTGAGTTAGGTATACATCATTAAATATGAGGGTTAGGTAGATAATAATAAGAAGAGCCAATAAAAGATAAATAACATTGAGTGAGACGAACAAATGCGAGTATATCAGATTTGAACATTAAAGGCTAGCAATTTGCACACCAAATGTCATTGTGCGTATGGAATAGACAACGATAATAAATGATGTTGAGTAAAGAAATAGATATCAATGGTAAGAAATATAGATTAAGGTTAACATAAGTATCACATTCACATTCACATGTAGAAATGACATATATTGGGCCTTGAACACGTATCACATTTAACTTTAGTATTTGAATGTAAAATAACATAAGGCGGGCCAAACTTCACGGTTAAGACAAGTCCATTTCTAGCTAGGGTAAATACTATAAAGAAATCATTGTGCACAATGCCGACTGTACTTACCCACTATCCCATCGGTAAGGTAGCTCTGTCAAATCTACATATAAATAGGCAATGGAAATCAATAACAATATCAAGAAATCAATAACAATATCAAGTAATCATTAAGGTACTTGTGAACATTCTATAGACATACTTGGGCACATTTATCAATTGGAGTCAATGTCTTTCAATAAATATGTCTCGATTTTCTTACTTGGTACAAAGATAGATAATCAATAATACTTATTGTGGCATATGGTTGAACATTTGATATGCATAATATTTAAGGTATCATGGTGCAAAATAAATTAAGCTCAATGTCACAATTTAAGTTCTCAAGGTGAGCAATACAATAAGCATTTTAATTTCAAAAATAATTCAATGGCAATAGATCAAATTAGGCTTGGTTAATCAAAAGACGATCAATGACAATAATAATGAGGCATTCGATCAAGAAGGAAAAATACTTAATTTGAATTCAATAATTCAAGTGATGGATATGTATAATGATGTATATATAACTCATCTTATTAAATAATTTCACAAATTCACTTCACTTTCTCACTTTGAACTTTAACTTACATTATCTTCATCATTCGAAGCTACACATCAATTAAGCATTTAAAATATTATTTATTTACTTTTCATATATTAATCTTAACTTTAGTTTAATAAATTCTCATATATTCCTTAACCTAGGGTTATGGCTTTTACACTTTTACTTATTTTTCTCATTCTGGCAATCTAGGTATTTCTGCCTATCTTTCTTGCTATACATATCCAATTATTTTGATTCTTTTTCATACTTAAATTAGACATCTCAGGTTATAACATATCCAAAATTTATATATGTTCAAGTACTACACAATATATGGTGAAAGTTTGAATTCAACACTTCTGTTTTGTAACTTCAATTTTGGCAATTAACACTAATTTGGCTGCATCTCATAAAATACAAATCCAATGATAAAACCATTTCACATGAATATAAAAAACACATATATCTATAATTTTTATATTTTATACTTAAGCAAATTCTGTCATTAAAATCATGTAATAATAAGTCCAATTTACTGCTTTTCTAACAGAGTCTGAATTTTCAGAATTTACATATAATAATCTTTTCTTTTCCTACTTGTTCTTAATATATGACTTTCAAACAAAACCCTAATTCCTCAATCACAAACATATATAATTTCATGTTTTTCTCAAATCAATGAATTCAATAACCACTCAATTTATAAATATCATTAAATAAGTAAATCAACAAGGAAACAAAATTTTACCTTAAATAAAAAATTTATTTCTTTCTTGTCACCTTTGGAATCTCTCATTCTCCTCTTTCTTTACTCTTTCTTTTCCTACACTATCTTCGCCTCTTAATTAGCTTTTCACCCTTATGTTAACTTGACTATAGGCTTCTATAGAGAAATCCCACCATAAACTATTTTTAAAGGTAAGGTTTTGGCGTAGGAAGATGAAAAGAGAACAAAAGAATTGATTGGTTATAGGTTCTGCCAACAAGAACTTTTTAGTGTAGAAATTTTATTTTATTTCTTCCCTTAACTCTTATTCTTAAGTGTTTATATATATATAATAAAAATCCAACACAAAATGAGATAGACATTTCTCTTATAAATGGATATTTGTCTTTGTTTAATCAATTACTAAATAAAAAGAAATCAAATAATATTTTAGTTATTTAATCCAAGAGTGGCCGACCCTTTTATTGTTAGAAAGATAAATTTATTTTATTTTTTTATACACTTAAGAAAGATGTTGAAAACATAAAGATAAATATAAAAGTTTTATTTCCTTAAAATTTGACAAGTGTAAAGTTTTTTTTACATAATATTATTTTATCAAATTAATAAGTATTACTTAGCACTTTTTTTTATCTACCATGGCCGGCTCATATGGAGAAAAATTAAGCATGGATTTTGACTTTTATCTTATGTAAAAAGTGACAAAATTTGATGGGTCTCATTTGCTTTTAATTTAGAAAATTCATTTTTCCTCTCTATTTCAACTTCATCCTTTTTTCTCTCTACTTAACTTCTACTTAACTATTTCTTAATATCATTTGTCCATTACTGTCTCTCATTTACTATGTTTAACACTTCATCATTGTCTATTCAATTCCTTACTCTTAAGCCTTTAACCTCCGTACCAAAAATTTCTTCAACTCTCTTTACTTCTCTAATTTATTTTAATTAATAATTTAATAAATTCTCATTATCTTAATTCACTTAAGTCTGTCTAAAATTTATCATACTGTCTATATCGTCTTATTTATTAAATTTCTCAGATCTGCATATGATTTGTTCTAGCTTATATAACTATTTAACAAAATTTCTCTTAGATTTTGATTCCTATTTCTATCCAATTATTACTTCCCAATACTCTGATTCTCTGAAGTCTAATTGGTTTCTTCTAGGATATTACAAGACAGAGCCTGAAAGGATGCAAATAATTTTGCAAGAGAGCAACTTTTGACGCATAATTTGCTCAATTCCTAAAGTCCATCGACTAATGAAGGCCTTACCCTCCAAAATGGACTATACAATCTCCTATTAGTGGACAAACATTCTATAAAAGGATCTTATTGGTAGTAGCAATAGAAAAAAAAAAGGATATTGTAGAGTCATAGAATTAAGAAAGATAGAAGATATGTGAGTTCAAACCAACCTAAGAGGACTGAGGTGGACATATTCAAGGTCGAGACATTGACAAGACCAACAGTTCATAAGCTCATAGCTTTGGAAGAAGTTACTTAGGCTTGAAAAATTCAACAACTGAAAATGTATTGTTCATAAAAATTATTAATAAAAGCTAAACATTTATTCAATATATTTGTTTAATGAAGCAGGAGAGACATCTTAAGGAAATAATCTAATCTCCTCACTAGAAGTACAAGCTCAAATACAAGACAAGCTAAACTCCTAAGGAAGGCTCAAACCGAAGACCTGGCCAAAGCTGGGCACTCAAAGACATTTCCAAGGAAAAGCACATTGAAGACCTAGTGAACTTTAGGCAAGATGAGAAGACCTAGCAAAGACAAGCCAACAAAAGACTTTGCTAAAGCAAGGCAGCTCGTCTTGATGAGAATACTTCTATAATTCTAGAAATCTCAATCTTCCATTAAAAATTCTCAAGGCATATCGTCTTGCTCTTTGAGAATACTCACTTTCCGCCACTGACTTAGGTATCAGAAAGATTTTGCCAAGTCAAGACCTGACCCCTTTGATGCTTAGGGAGCCCAATTTAGGTTCAAGCCCACACAAAGAGATCCAACATCTTCACTTGAGGATCTTAGGACCACAAATATATAACTCCAAAAAATTATGTTCAAATAATGAAAATAAACATTCCCATAAACCATTTATAATTCATTCTTATGCATCCCACAAAATGGACCTATGTAGAAAGCACAACAAAAACATCTATTTGCAAAATTTGATTTTTGACTGTTTCTTCCATTTGCATATGTGGTAACTAATTATTTTGATGTTAAAAAATATAAACAACCAATCTAGGTGAATTCATCATAGATGAGCCAGAAGGTTGTCACTCATTGTGTCCTGAGCTTTTGATCAATGATGCTCAGGTGTCCATTCCAAAAACCCTCCTCAATTAAGTTACAACATTCAATGATTACCTTATTTTTTAAGTTTTTCAACAGATGCTTCATTCTCATGTATCATAATATCCTCTTACATACAAAACAAATTCTCAGCTTCTACAAATAAAAATAATAAGGAATATATTATTAATGGTTGATATAAAATATTAAATAGCAAAATTATAATCTACACTCTAATTGTCAAATATTATAGAAACACTATGAACCTTCGTTTAATATCTAAGAAGAAACATGTCAGTAATTACAATGTGATAGCAATTACTTTCATATTTTAAAATGATTATACCATGTTGTATTTGCATCTTAGATAATGTCTTTATTATTGTAATTTCATCATGTAAAACCTATATAAGTAGACTTTTGTATTACTCTAATTTGTATCATAAAAGTTCATTCATATACATTCAAACAATGAAGGCTAGTTTCCATGTACAACAAATATCTATCTTCTGGGTTCTTACATTGGCTTTATAGGTAAGAGAATGCTTTATAGGTAAGAGAGTATCATCCTTGTTATTATCAATTAAGGCAAAATTGCACTTCAATAATCATTGGACAAATTGGCACTTTGGAAGATACATAAAGAAACTAAAGTATTCCAACCAATGACCAAGGAATCTTGTACCATATTTACCGCTCTTCATCTATATGAACAAGGAAAATATGGTGCAAGGATCATAGAGAGAGGAGGAGAATAAATTGAAAAGAATATAAAAGCACACATTAATAGACAACAGTCATACCACTTTTAAAAGGAAATGCAGTGGTATTAACTAATAATTATATGCGAAAGGTGAATACTTGCTTGTTTTTAGAAGGAAAAATATTTAAGTTATAGATTCACTTCTGAGTGATACTTCGAGATGCTATATAAACAAGATCAACTTGTTAATTTCCTATTCGATTAACGATGATCTCAATAACCAAGTTAACAATTGAAATCTTAGACATAAAAAAAGAAGGAAGAAAAATGTGAAACAATAGATATTTCTTCCTAGTCAATTTTCAAACATAATGATAGTTTTGTGTGTTGATGGAACTGATTATCTGCAACATATAGTTTATGATTGAGAAATACTATATTGTAACTAGAGTTAATTTATTATATTTGTAAGTAGTAATTAGCTAGCTATTAGTTACCGAGTTGTTAGTAAGTTTAGTAGTCTGTTACAAGTTTGTTAGGTTTGTTTTAGTTGTTTTAATTTTTGTTTAGTAAAGTCTAGCTGAGCTGGAAACTCTACACATGAACAATTGTATAGATAAACAAGTCTTGTGTACTGAATTGATGTGATATGACAATACCATTTTACCAAATATTTGTTTGCTTTGTATTACTGTGTATTTCTTTACCATTTTAGTTCTTGCTATCTATGAAAGCTTCACTCGAGGATTCATAGATTTCATGGTATCTGAGCAGATCCTTGCTTGATCTGAAATTTCTTTGATTAAAGTTGTTGATTAAAGATTGAAGAAAGTGCTTATGACGGAGACTAATACTCAAGAAGGAAATATGAACTAGAGAGAAAGAAATGTAGAGAATTAAGATAGAGATTGATCTTCTAGAGATTCGCTCATGCTTCAAAATTCAGATAGCCCTGGGATGGTCTTGGTGAGTGCTCTTCTCACATGTAACAATTTTTTTTTTTTAATCCTAGAACATATCTATGAAAACAACCTTGAGTGCTAAACAGAAGCTGGGGTTTATAGATGAAAAATGTGAAATGCCTACTATAGAATATGAGAGATATGAAACCTAGTAGAGGATAGATAGTATGGTTATTTCATAGATACTTAATGCAATGTCTAAAGATTTAGCAGAGGCTTTTTTATATGCTAGTAGTTCTAAGGAGTTATGGGAAGAAATAGAAGAAAGATTTGGAGAAAGTAATGGTCCTATGATCTATCAATTGTAAAGAGAAATTAGTTCAATAACACAAGGAAATATGTCAGTTGATGTTTACTATACAAAATTAAAGAAGTTATGGGATGAATTATTGTGTCTTGTGCCTATTCCAGAATGTATTTATGGGCTACTAAGGGTATAATAAAGATAAGGTGTTTAAATAAATTATTACAGTTTTTGATGGGGCTAAATGACAATTATGATAATGTTAGAGATAATATTCTAATCATGGATCCCTTGCCTAGTGTTAACAAGGCTTACTCAATGGTGTTGATAGTTGAGAAGCAGAGGTAGATTCATATCTTTACTGGTGAAAATTTTGAAAGTAGTGCAATGTTTGTAAAGAATCAGGATTATAGAAAGGGCTATAGAATAGGAAATTATAAAGAGAATAACTATGGAAGAGGAAATGATAAAGAAAACAATAACAAACCAAGCTTTTTGGAGGAATAGAGAGTATAATAGGGATACAAGAAAAAGTGATAGATATTGCTACTTTTGTAATATGCCTAGTCACATTAAGGATACATGCTTCAAATTGCATGGATATCCTAAGTGGTATGATGAGAATAAGAAAATTCATAGGAATAATAAAGATGGAAACAGGCAGAGAGGAAGATATCAGTACAGAGCTGCAGCACAAGTCAATGATAAAACATTGGAAGAAGTCTTAATTGATCAAGATCAAAATAAGCAAGAAGAACTCAATAATGTCATTTCAGCAACAGTTTAGAAAGAGGTACGTAGGTATTTGAAATGAAAGTTTGTGGCAAGTGAGAATGCATATGCAAAATATACAAGTTACTCAGGTACACAACATCTTATTGCATTACATTGCTTTGATTTTAGTCTTAGGGATTTATGGATAATTGACTCAGGGGCTACAAAGTATATTTGTTTTGACATTAGTGTCTTTACCTCATTTTTTAAATCACTGAACCATTCAAAAATATATATGTGTAACACCTCAGCTTAGCTGGAACCTATCCTTTATAGGGTTCTTCGGGGAGAGATTTTTGTTTTCTTTATATTGTGTTGTTAATATGTATTTATGCATGGTATTTGAATTAGTTTTAGGCATAGAAATGGTTTAGAGGCTACTAGGACTTAATCGGTAAATTTTGAGTTTTTGGTGAACTGGGAGCAAAATAGTCATTTTTCGCCCGTCGGAATTTTATGGATTTAATATCATATTTAAAGAGAGAAAATAATTTAAAGACTTGAAAATGCCCTTATTTTATTTATTTGAGCAGTAGTTCAAGAAATAATCCCGGTCGAAAAATTGTTATTGGCACGTTACGCGATTTCGGTGTTTCGATTGTACTAGGGGTATTTTGGTCATTTCCTTTATAATATGGAGTTATTAAGTGTGTGCAGCCTTATGGTATTAGTTTAGGCTTGATTAAATTCGACTGTTGGATCAAATGACTTTAAAATTGATGGTTAGATGAGTAGGTTGCAAAGTTGCTAACCTAATCTCAATGTATGGAATTATTGCCTTTGGTTTGTGATTTCGTGTGTCAATTGTATGTGTAACCTATCTAAGTTGACTTTGAATTAGCCAGTAGGATTAAAGTAAGAAGAATGAATGGTTGGATTGCTAGGTTTCACAAAGATTACTATGGAACCTAAACCATTGGATCAAACCTTTAGTCTTTGGATAAATATGACTATTTATCATCTCTTACCTTAGAATTTTCAGCCATTAAAACACCATCTCCCTTACCTTGGTTATGCCAAACACCAATCATTCATCCTTTAATGTTTTCTTTCATTTCTTGATACAAATAGCTAGATTTCTTCATCCTAAACACTAATCCAAGCTTAAAATCCAAAAACAATTCCATTAA
>CANXYC011314740.1:0-131332 GCA_948193065.1 Aleurites moluccanus
ACGATGTAACGTGACCTAACATGATATGATATGATGATGTTATTTACAGGGATTGCCTAGTTCGAGTTGATCTCACCGTGGCCCCATAGTTGGAATTTAAGAGAGCCAAGGGAGGGGGTTGGCTCCCCATTTACGATAAACGAAAACATAGATGAGGTTGGATTCCACAGACATTTTCCATCATGTATATTATGTATGTTTATGGATGATTATGTGTAATGTGACATTTCATGTAGATTAAATAAATGACCTGCATGTTAAATTAATTTATATCAGCTCATTGAGTCGAACGCTCACCCCCTGTTCAAATATATTTCCAGGTTCCGGGTCGAGCTTAAAGAGATTTAAATTTTTAAGTTGAGTATTCCTACCTCTTAATTCTCAGGCAGTAAAATTATTTAATTTACTATGTTATTATTTTATGTTCACTGTATTAAATCTTTAGAGCTCCGCATTGTTAACTTTAAATGTCAGGTTTATGGTTATTCTGTTAAGCAAAACTTAATTGATGTTAAATTATGAGGATTATGTTGAATACGTGGGTTTATAGTTTTTGTTGGTACAGTTATAACTGTCATATTTCAGATTTTATTATTCAGTGGTAAGTCAGACTTATTACGGGTTCCGAAAGCTTTATACTCTCCCGTTCCCTAGTGCCGGTCACGTGCCCAATTGAGGTCGGATCGTGACAATAATATATATGTGTAATATTCCCTAGAAACTATAAAGTAACTGAACAACCCATCAACAAAATCCCAATTTATGTTAACTAATCTTTTCAAATATTAAATTAAAATATGATCTTTATTGTAAATATCATATAATTATTTTTGAATGATAATTATGTCTTTAATAACAAAATTTACAATATATTTTTCTAAATTATATGATATATTTTAAATTTCAATCCAAATTACAATTATGATTAACTCAAACATCATAAATTTTTAATTATAATAAATATAAATTCAGAATCATATATTAATTTAAAGCTTTTTAATAAATTTATTCTGAATTTTATTTTTTTATTTTTAATTATATTCTATTTTCTAAAAAATATATAATTTTACCCCATTTTTAATATTTATTACAATTGTAATCCAAAAGTCAAAATAAAAAAAAAAATTATTAAATAAATCTACTTCCAACTTTCTATCTTTTTATAATTATACCTCATTTTAAAAAATAAGTAATTTTATCCCAATTTTAAAAGATACTGCAATTATATCCTAAAAGTCCAAATTAAAAAAGTAAAATATATTGAATAAATCTATCATTAATTTTACGTCTTTTTGTAATTATACTCCATTTAAAAAAAAATGATTTTACCCTTTAAAAATTCATTATAATTATATCCAAAAATCAAAATTGAAAATTATTTTATTTTATATAAATAAAAAAAATTACATTTTCTCTTTCTATTTTTTAAATCATCTATTTTCTTAATGTTTTGTAATATTAAACATAATGCATCTATCAATGATAGAATAATACATATTCACAATAAAATATGTATTTATTAGCAAAAGTTTAATAAAATTTATATTTTTACACATTTACTTATTTCAAAAAAAAAATTAATTTTTATCATTAAATTAAATTATTTTATTATTAAAAATATAATTTAATAGTTAATATATTGATTTTATTGAATTTATTTGGTTGTGTAGAAAATCATAAACAATAAATTTGTCCTATATATATATAAAAGTATGATATATATATATATATATCTCCACTTGCAATTAAATTTTGATATAAAGTAAATGAGGACACATAACACTATATAAATTATCAGTGATGATTATATATTATTAAGTGATAATCATTTATGAAATAAATATAATAATTAAAATAAATATAATAATTAATTATTTAAATTATAAATTTATAATTATTTAAATTATATATATATTATAATTAATATATTGATGTATTATTATTTATTATTAAGTGATAATTATTCATGATATAAATATAATAATTAAAATAAATATAATAATTAATTATTTAAATTATAAAATTATAATTATTTAAATTATATATATATTATAATTAATATATTGATGTATTATTATATATTATTAAGTGATAATTATTCATGAAATAAATATAATAATTAAAATAAATAATTATTCATGAAATAAATATAATAATTAATTATTTAAATTATATATATATTATAATTAATATATTGATATATTAAATTATTATTAATTAATTTATAATTTTATACGGTGGATTAGGATAATCTTTTCATTAAATGCCCTGAGACCCACACAGAAATGATTAGGACAATCTTTTCATTAATTGCCCTGAGACCCACACAGAAATGACTATTCAGGTTGATACCTTTGTATTATAGGCTTGTACAAGTAACAATGTTGTAAGCTCCAAAATCTAAACTCACCTAAAAAGGAAAATAAGAAAGAGATTTTGGCCTTGCTGGCCGCCAAGCTGGATTACTTTCTCATTTTGTCTATTTTCTGTTACCATTTATGATATTATAATTAGTTATTTATTTACTCAAATAAAAAGTGAATTTCGTTGTCATTTATATATATTCCAAATTCAACTATTTATAAAACAATAAAGATAAATTATTAAATAAAATAAAAATATATTATTTTTATTTATATAAAAATAAATTTATATTAATGTAAATTTTTTTATTCATATAAAAATAAATTTATATAAATGTATTTTCAATTTAATTATATATTAATTTATTTTTATGTGAGTAGGATAATTTTAGTTAATAATTTTTTAAAAATAATCGGAGGAAAATAAAAGAGTATCGATAAAAGAAAAGGCTAATTACTATTTCATTTATATATAATGATTTAATACACTTAATTTCTTATAATTTTTTAAAAATATATTAATTTTTTTTTATAAATATTTCGTTATATTAGTACATATTTTTGTTTAATTATACCTTTAATCAATTCTAA
The DNA here is from genome assembly GCA_948193065.1 of Aleurites moluccanus. Classification (NCBI taxonomy): domain Eukaryota; kingdom Viridiplantae; phylum Streptophyta; class Magnoliopsida; order Malpighiales; family Euphorbiaceae; genus Aleurites; species Aleurites moluccanus. The sequence goes on from CANXYC011314740.1 coordinate 2,955, forward strand.
AATAATTAATAAAAATAATAAAAAAACATAAATATTCTTACCTTTTATTTTTAATTAATTAATAAAAAGACATAAATATTCGTACTCTTTATTTTTAATTAATTACATTATATTTTTGCTTTAAAAAATATATTTATGGTTAAAAAATTAATTTTCATATTTTTTGACAAATTTGAAAATAAAAAATAAAGAAAAATATTTTTGATTATTTATTTAACAAAAAGAAGAAATTAAATTATTTATTCTTAAATTTTTTAATACAAATAAAAAATTAATTTTCATATTTTTGATAAATTTAAAAATAAAAAGTAAAAATATGTTTTTAAAAAATATTTGTTATTTTTTATTTTCAATTTTTTATCTTTTAAAAATTAAGATAAAAAATATTTATTTATTTTTATTTTTAAATTTATAAAAAATATGAAAATATATTTTTAACCATAAAAAATATTTTTTAAAATAAAAATATAATATAATTAATTAAAAATAAAAGATAATGATACTTCAATCTTTTTATTACCCTTATTGATTATTTTAAAATTGATCAACGATGAAATTAAATGGTCTAATAATATATCTTTTTATTACCTTTATTGATTATTTTAAAATTAATTAATGATGAAATTAAATGGTCTAATAATATATTATGATATTAATTAAAGATAATTAATATATTTAATTATATTACAGGATAAATAGTAATTGGAAAAAGGAAGGACAAGGTCATTGTGGGTGGGCAGTATCTAGAAACAAGAAATTTCTTACATTGAACGAAGCTCCCACGAACTTCATTAATTTGTATAGTGCCCTAACCTAAAAAATATTAGAGGAATTATTACAGTAAGGTAATCGATTTAAGGGATTAATTTGATTTGTTAAAAAACTTATATTTTTTATTGATAATAATTTAATTTTTAAATTAACACTCATTCGATAATTTTTTTAATATATAAAAATACTGTGAGATGCAATATTTAAACTAATTTAAAGAAATTTAATTTTGATTAATGTGCAAATTAACCTAAGAATATTCTGATTGATTGAATTAAAAGAAAAAAAAAATTAGAAGAAAGAAGGGGGTAAGGAAAGCAAGTGCCTTAGTCTTGAAGCAAAATTAAAAGGTGATATCAATACTTGATTGGTCTGAAAAATAGATAATATAATAATTTAAATAATAATTTTAAATTTAAATTTTTATAAATATAATAATTAAAATTAAAAGAATTTATATTTAAAAATAAATAAATTTCAACTCAAATTCAAATTAATCGGCAATATTTAAAAAGCGAATGCTAGAAGAAAAAATTAAAAGATCTAGAATACCAGAGATTATAATCAAAAAATTAAAAGGTGTAGAATGGGCAACTAAAGAATGTGATGTAGGGGTAAGGCCCATCAAATTCTCACATGCATATGATGACAACTTTAGGATGTTTCATGCCTTTGACATGCTGTCTAGAGCACAAAGATTTAAGTTATATAAAGCTGTTTTTGTCCCCTTAACGCTGTGTCTGGGAAGCAAATGACAGAAAGAAAAAGAAAAAAAGGAAATTGTTAGGAAGGAAAAATTATTTTTTTTTTGATAATTTTATTTTAGTGAGGAAAAATAAAATTATTAAAGAAAAAATTAAAATTATATTCTCATACTCATTTTTTTTTTAATTTGAACCACACAATTTGGATTCCATCCCTCAACATTTTATAATTTCCCTTTCCTTCCTTTCTTTATTTTCCCTCTTTTCAAATATGATGGTGTTAAGTGCAAACATTTGTTAATTAAGACTTTTTATTTTTTATTAGTTAAAATTTAATATTAATTATTATTTATGAAAAATATATGAAAATTGATTTTTAAATTTGCAAATAAAGAAAAAAAAAATTTGATTTATATAAAACATATATTTTAGTAACACACATAATGGATAACAATAAAACATCTTCAAAATTTGATTCTCATGAAATTAATCTTTGAAATTACTTAGCCATTTATTTAAAATAAAGTATTTAGTAGATATTTCATAAAAAAATTTAATACAATTGTTAGTTTTATAATTATCAATAATTATTAAATAATTATTAATTAACAATTATTATAAATAGTTAAACTAAATGAATCTTTAAGTGCTATTAAAATTTTCAAATTAAATTAGACATATATTGATTCTATCATAGTATTTATAAATTTAAATATCTAAAATTAAAAATAAATAAATAAATAGAGTTAGAGTCAAAAAGTTCCACCCTTCATTTTTTAATAAATAAACCATGAAAACATTAAAAAGAAAAAGAAAAACATAGATCGCATCCTCAAATCAAATATGAGCTCTCTGCGACTAATCAATTAGAATGGTCCTTTCTCTCCCTCTACTAGTCAAATAAAAAAAAGAAACTTCTTTTAATTAACGCGTTTGTCCGGTCAGGCCACAAGCAGCCATCTATTTTATATTCCTCTATCTGTACTCGTCTCCCTCACGTTACAATATTTATATTTTTCTATTTCTCTCTCTAGCTATATTAATATTTAAAGATACACGCACACATATATTTATATAGAGAGAGAGAGGGAGGAGTGTTTGATAGGAGAAAAATGGTGGCGAGGAAGTATCTAATAGAGGTGGAGCCAGCAAAGGAGGCTAAGGATGGAAGGCCATCTGTTGGTCCTGTGTATCGCAGTGTTTTCGCTAAGGATGGATTTCCTTCTCCGATTGCTGGAATGAATAGTTGCTGGGATGTTTTTCGGTTAGTTTTCTAGTTTATTGTTTGGTTACTGAGAAAATTTTACTCTCAGAATAAGTTTATACATAAAATTTTACTCTCAAAATTTCATTGTTTTCTAGTTTATTATTGGTATTTAATTCTAGTTAATATATATATATATATAAATTGATTTTTTTATGATAATTGTTTTTATTCTTAATTATCCAAAGTTAATTTACTTGCTTAAAGTGATTAATTAATGTTTCCTGTTCCTTTTGCAGCATAAGCGTGGAGAAATATCCAAACAATCCCATGCTTGGTCGCCGAGAGATTGTGGACGGGAAGGTATATATCGTCTTCTGCTCAGGATTTTTCAGTTTTCGTTCAAATATCTATATAGGATGTTGTTTATAACTGAGGCTTTGTGTTGGCAGCCTGGTAAATACGTGTGGCAAACTTACAAACAGATATATGACTTGGTGATCAAAGTTGGCAATTCAATTAGGAGCTGTGGTGTTGAACCGGTAAAAACACTTATAGTTCATTTTGTTAATGGAAGTTTTCAACTTTATAACCAAATTTTAGCTCTGGAATTTCATGTCTGTTGCTAATTTGCAGGGAGGAAAATGTGGTATTTATGGTGCCAATTGTGCAGAGTGGATAATTAGCATGGAGGTAACTTTTCTTTTCTATTGGATTTATATTTGCTATGAAATAAAATACTTCTACCTAAAAAGTGAAGGTCAGAGGACTTCTTAATTATGAAGCTAGAAGATAATACATCTATGCTGGTTTTGAATATGCTTTGTACAGAAGTAGATTAAAATCTCTTTGAATCATTTACAATTTTGCTCAATTGATGCGGTGGGCATGCTTTTGATTGGTTTTGCTAGTGTATTTTTCTTGTTTCTAAATTTATGGTTAACCTTCCTGGCTTCCTCCCATTTTATTTATTTATTTTTTTAACTAACACTGTAACTTGATGCAGGCATGCAATGCCCATGGGCTTTATTGCGTTCCTTTATACGACACATTAGGTATGTTCATTTCTTAAGCACGGGTTATGACACGTTTAAATTTATTTCTATATTCTAGTTTGCGTACATCTTGATCTTAGTTCTCTCCGGCTATCAGCCAAAATTTAGTTGTACCTTCTGTAAACTATGTTTTAGGTGCTGGTGCTGTGGAATATATCATATGCCATGCAGAGGTCTCAATTGCCTTTGTAGAAGAGAAAAAAATTCGTGAGGTATATTTACTTTTTAATCTGTTTTCTTGTAATAAGAAAATTTTAGGAAATAGCAGTTGGAGTTTTGATTCAGATTTCCATATTACTTCTAATATTTTTTATTTTTCTAAATATGCATCATTCATCATTGTGAAGTAGTTAGGAATTTATTTTTATATGCTAATTCATTATTGTGAAGGAGTTAGGTATTTTATTTTTATATGCTAATGTCTTTACTGATTTGTATTTTTTCTTCTCTACTCTTAGCTTTTGAAAACATTTCCAAAGTCTAATCAATATATGAAAAGTAAGTTTATCTTCTCTAAGATTTCTTTTCCTTGGATATGTGTCACCTAGATATAATGTCATATATTTCATTTTGCAGCAATTGTGAGCTTTGGCAAAGTTGCACCTGAACAAAGAAAAGAGATTGAGAAGTTCGGTTTAGCAGTATATTCTTGGGAGGAATTTTTGAAACTGGTAAGGTACTTTTTTTTTTTTTTTTTACGAGTCCTCAGTTCAATTATTGCTCTGGCTGTAGCAAAAAAATTTGAACTAGACTGCTAAAGAATGCTTTTCCATGCATGCAACAGAATTATGATAGTCATTATTCTGTGGAAGATATTATGTCTTGACATTGTATATTTGTTGTTTGGAGTAGCTTCTTGAAGTGTTCTTGCAAGCCCTGTGTTTCAAGTTGACAACCTTGGGGTTAGAGTTATTATTTTTATTCATATCTGGATTTTATGCGATTTCTAAGAATCAGTCGCTGAATGCTGTTACCTGTTTGTTGTCTTATTCTGCCGAATGGCTTGGGTTTTTTTTTTATCGGTTCAATCATAATCATTTCTCTGATGTTCATTAACATTCTTGAACTGTGGAAGCTGCTTTGTTTCCCTTTTCTTTTCCTCGCTTTCTTTTCATATTTTGTTATGTTTGTTGGTTCTGAGTAATGTCCTTCTCTCTGTTCCTTATAGGGGGAGAATAAACAATATGATCTTCCAGAGAAGAAGAAAAGCGATATCTGTACAATAATGTATACCAGTGGGACAACTGGTGATCCAAAGGGAGTGTTGATTTCAAATGAAAGTATTGTTACTTTTGTAGCTGGGGTGAAAAGGCTATTTGAGAGTGTGAATGAACAGGTAGTTTCCTTCTCTTTTCACTCCAAATGTCATAGTATATGGGAATAATAAAAGTGAAGCTGCTATATCATGTTTAAGTTGCTCTTCAGATAAAGTGCATATATTGGCCATTTAGTTTTATTTTTTTTCCTCCCACTATATTTACCTGTTACTTCTAGTTTGACCTTTTCCATCTGTGAAAACTTTACAGTTGACTTCAAAGGATGTATATCTTTCATACCTTCCTCTTGCTCATATCTTTGATCGTGTGATTGAGGAGTTATTTATTTCACATGGTGCCTCCATAGGGTTCTGGCGAGGGGTAAGCATGGTTGCCAGTTCGTTTTTTCTCACTTTTTGATTGTTGCATTTTATGGCACCTTAGTGATGCTAGTAGTGTCTGCCACCATGGTATGATTGGTGGTAAAGCTATTTAGTCTCTAAGAAACGCTTCTGGAAGTTGGATGCTTATGAGTTTCATATTGCAGGATGTCAAATTATTAATTGAAGATATTGGGGAGCTCAAACCAACTTTTTTCTGTGCTGTACCACGTGTATTAGATAGAATATATTCAGGTTAACTCTCTTATGCTCTCGTCTTCTTGGGGTTTGTTATCCTCAAGTTTTCATGTGCTTAAGGAAAGAAATTGAGAGAGACACTCAAAATTGGATACTAGGCTGGTAGGGGCCCTTCTAATTTGTGCCTGTTTGCTGCTTTGAACCACCAAATTTTATTTTTACCTTCTCTTGGCAAATGGAGGTTCAGCCTGATTAATTCTTTGTTTGAGTTCCTGGCCCTTTCTATGTAATCCTGAATTTATTGTCTTATTGATGGAAGTGATGATTGATTGTCAGATGGTGTTTGAAGGGCTTTTCATTTGGCATTTGTCTTTTAGATTACAGGCTCATACTACTTAGCTAATGATATTTGTATTGCAGAATTCTAAATGCATCTTCATCTTGTTTATTTAGAGAATGAGCTGAAGTTGTTCTTTAACCTCTTATTTTTCTAATGCAATTTCTATATCTCAAAATGAAAACTTGGTTATTGTGTGTTCCTTCCAATTGCAACCCTGACATAACTGCTGTGCACATTTTCAGGTTTGACACAGAAGATTTCTTCTGGGGGCTTCTTTAAACAGAAACTATTCAATATGGCATACTCATAGTAAGTTATAGATCTTAATATGTTTATAGAAATTCCAGCACCCTTTCACTAGCATTCCTCAACAGAAGAGCAAGGGAGAGGATGAGTTAAGTCCCCCCTCCTTCCCATTTTCCTCTCTTCTGGAAGGACACAAGCACTACAAATTTGCTTGTTAAAGGCAAATATATTAAACTTGCTGGCAATTCTCTCTCTCTTTTTTTATTTGGCAATATGATTGAAATTTGCTCTATTTGTTTCCATTCATGTAACTGAAAATCAGAGTGAAAGTGAGATTTGCCTCGTATCTTTAACATGTCAAAGAATTTCCATTTTCTTGTGTTGCTTTAGTCAATGTTTCTTGTTTGGCTCCTTTTCGCATTGTTGTTTCTAGGTCTCATGCTGGTTGGAAATTTTATTGGTATACTCGGCCCTTTTAGTTTGCATTAAAGGACTCGCTTATGTTCCACTTTCAGTTAGTCATGCTGTTTGGTTATCTCATTCTATTTTGTTTCTCAATAATTATGACAGCAAATTAAATTGTATGAAGAAGGGGCATTCCCATGATCAGGCATCTCCACTTTGTGACAAAATTGTCTTTGATAAGGTGATCGTTCTTCTTTTCCCCCTCTCCAACCCAAAACCCAAACCACACAACAATGCTTGTCATCAATCCTGCTTTCTGCTTCAAATTTCACTGTTCTTCTCTTCCACAGGTAAAACAAGGGCTAGGAGGAAATGTACGGCTTATTCTATCTGGAGCTGCACCTCTTGCTCTCCACGTAGAAGCTTTCCTACGGGTGGTCTCATGTGCTCATGTTTTGCAAGGATATGGTATGCTTGTCTGTATTTTGTTGCCTGGTTTTTATTTGTTCAATTTTAATTTTTTCTTTCTATCATTTTCAATTTTGAACTTGCTGCCATCTGGACGAATATAATTTTGTTTGTATGAGTGTAGGTCTTACAGAAACTTGTGCGGGAACTTTTGTCTCCCTGCCAAATGAAATGGCAATGCTTGGAACAGTGGGCCCTCCTGTACCAAATGTGGATGTGTGCCTAGAATCTGTTCCTGAAATGAATTATGATGCTCTTTCAAGCACACCGTGTGGGGAAGTTTGCGTAAGAGGGAGTACCGTCTTTTCAGGTTACCACAAACGAGAAGACCTCACCAAGGAGGTCTTGATTGATGGATGGTTCCACACAGGTTTGCCTATAGTAGTCATTTGTAAATTTTTCGGTTCTTGATTGATTCTTTTCTTAGCTTACCATTTATAATGATTCTTGTATCAGGAGATATTGGTGAGTGGCAACCAGACGGTAGCTTGAAAATTATTGACCGCAAGAAGAATATTTTTAAACTTTCACAAGGAGAATATGTTGCTGTTGAAAACTTGGAGAATATTTTTGGTCTTTGTTCTGCTGTTGATTCGGTATGCCTTTTTTATGCTTTGTACATATGACCATGTATGTGATCGATTTTGTGCGCTTCGTCTTTGATCCCCCTGCACATGTCTGACCTGTACACTGAGCTTGATATGGCTTCTGATGCTGATTGTCTGTAATGAAAGATATGATTGCGGCTAATTACCAAGTTATGTTCATCTTTATGTGATCATTGGAGTGGCAAACTGCTTGTTTAGCTCGGATTAAATCTTTTTGCTTTATCCTTCATAGTTCTTACAACAAACATGAATATTTGAAAAAGCAAGGCATGATACACAGTAGTTCCTACATAAAGCAGTTACTTGTCAATCCTATATTATCGGAGACAATTCCTGTAGCAATCTAATTAACAAATTCTTTTTTCCTATTTCATCCAGTTATATGTTCTGAAATATATAGTTTTTGCCTGCTTGAGATATGCATGGTTCCGCATCTCAGATAATCACCCTTTTTGTCAATTTCAGATATGGGTTTATGGGAATAGCTTTGAATCGTTCTTGGTTGCTGTTGTTAACCCCAATAAGCAAGCTCTTGAAAATTGGGCAGAAGAGAATGGCTTCAATGGAGACTTCAAATCCCTTTGCAAAAATCCAAAGGCAAAAGAATTTGTACTCGGAGAGCTCGCGAAGACTGCCAAAGAAAATAAGGTTCCTGCTCACTTGCTTTTAGCACTTGCAATTAATTGTCAATTGCCATGGAAAAGTTTTAGCTCTTAAAAAAACTAAATCAAACAGGTTGTGATCCTAACTGTTGCTTTTGGCAGCTGAAAGGTTTTGAATTTATAAAAGCTGTCCACCTCGATCCTGAGCCATTTGACATGGAACGTGACCTCCTCACTCCAACATATAAGAAAAAAAGGCCTCAGTTGCTCAAATACTATCAGGTAGCTCCAGTTTGTTTTTGTAGGGATCTTAAACCTTTCCTATTTCTCTATTATATATGATGGTAACTTCCACATAAATTTATTGACTGCTTTTGGAATGGAAATGCATCCAAAACCATTTTGAGTGTTCTGATTATATGCACCCATGCATGGTTATGGGTTTTGATACATATTGCTTAATTGCTTAGGGGTAGAATTCCGTCCATAGCTCTAAGTTTTGCAGCAGCACAGACATTATGTTCTTTTCAGCCTGTAGCCACCACATGTTAATGTATCGACTTGTTTAGTTTTTGTCTGCGCATTGGTTCTTTAATGTAAGGCCTTGTTTGTAAGGATATATATACATATATTTCAAAAAAAATTTCTTTGTTGGTCTAAATGCAATAGCATATATGCAGGCAGTACTAACCCAAAAAATTATGTGCGCAGGAAATTATTGAAAACATGTACAAAAGTGCGAGCAAGCCCAGTGCCTAGAGGAGGATATCAATGGGTCTGCTGCTCAACAATGCCCGACTACTTGTTGCATTTTTGTTTTTTATTTTTCCTTCTTGGTGACTGTACATAATGTTAATCATAGACACTGCAATCTGTGGACCAAAGGGTGGCGTCTTTGAAAGGCCATAGCAAATGACAGAAACAAGTTTCCTGTAAATGGAGTTTATACAAACTTCAAAAATATTTTTCTAGTACTTTTTTGGCAATAAATCAATGTTACCAGATATTTCCAATTAGAATTGAGATTATGCTACGTTGAAGGACGTTCATATAATAGGATTGGGCATAGTATAAAACACGAATTATATTAGTTTTATCCAAACTATTAAATTTAAAATTTAAACATATTTTTAGTTATGGCAATAATCAATTATGACTAGTCTTGTTCATCCATTGGATATTAATGGCTTGGTGTTCAGATTAACGATTTTCCAAAATGCTTTTGAGACGCCAAAGGTAATTTTCCATGCTATAAGCCTATAAATGAATGGCTAAAATACACTTTTACTTTCTTTAAAGTTATTTTTCAGGGAGTAGCTTAATTAATTGTTTCCTCTTAACTCTCTGCATCAATACTATTACATCCTCAAATTAGTTCAGGGAAAGTGTTGAAATTGGAATAGGTGGAACTTATGTTGTTTTTATTTCCTAGAAAAAAAAAATGCCAACAAAATTTCTCCAGTCATTTTCATTTTATGCTGTAACACAAGTGAAGGGGAAAATATATATTATTACCACAAATAATACTTTTCCCCCCTAGTACTGTAACAAATAAGATTGTAGGCAATTACAACATGAATAGACACACATGTCCTGTCAGGCACAGATAGGGGGCAAGAATACATACTAAGTGCCGAACCATTGCCCGCTAGCCTAATGGCAATTAGTATTTAGTCCTCGTCATCAGGTTCCTTTGTCGCCAGGAGGCCCAACGGATAAAGAATGATATTGTAATGCAAGCAACTCCTCTCTGTTATATTTCAGTCTTTGATCTGCTTCAGAAAATGATCTAGAATTTAGACAAAAACAGAAAACTTGTAGATGTTGAACATTAAAAAAGCATATTTGTACCTATAAAATGCTGAGACATGGCATCTTTCCCTGCTTCTGGCTCCCCTGTTTAGGTCTCAAAAGTGTTCGTGCTGGAGATGGACGGATAGAACTACTTTCATCTGATGGAGACACATCAAGGAGCTCCTGCCTCACTTCAACTACCAGATGTTTCTTACAGAATGATGAGATGGCCTCCTCAGTCGAGAGCCAACAACCCCAAAGGTCTAGCATTTTCAGAGCTACAGGGGGTCTGAATAAATCTAGTCCATAATTTGTCAAGACAGCATCATAAACAGCAAGATTTATCAGCTTTGATAGAGGTGATAAATGGTAAAGAGTCGCATCTGTAAGGGAAGCACTTCTGAGACATAAGAGGCTCAACTCTTGGAAGCTCAATAGAGGGTCTAGGGATGCATCCCTGACTTGGGTATGCTCCAAATTCAAACTCTCCAAACCACTGAGCCTCTGCAAGGCTGTCAGTGAAGGAATCAAATTTGTATCTGCACCTGCCTGGTGAATGAAGCCTGAAAAGGAAAAGGAAAATATTATGAAGGTTCCAGAATAGCCGTAAAATTATACGAGACAAACAATTATACTAGGTCATTACTAGATGATTCAGACTACTTTAAATTTCAGAATTATTGCATATGGATATTAGAAACCAAAAGTTGTAAGAAAGGAAAAAATTAAGTCCGGCATAAGAATTCACACCTTTGATGTTTGTGTTGCTCAAGTCAACAACCTTCAATGAAGGCATCATGGCAATATATGAGATGGTCAAATCATCAATTGAAGCATAAGGTAGGGATAACGATTCAAGCTTGCGGACATGTTGAGCTAAAATTGCTACTCCAGCAGAGGTGAATCTTGTTTTGCTGAGATTTAAACTTCTCAAGTTGGCTCCAATACATGCTACGAATTCAACTGAATCATCTGCCATCATGCTAGAGCTAAGATCCAAGAGTTCCAGAGCTTTCATACAAGGTAAGAAGTAGAATCCCTGAAGGGATGAATTGGACATGTCCAAAAAAGATAGAAAACTCAGTTCTACATGTAAAAACACTTCAGCCTCATTTGCAAATATGGCTCCTGAGAAAATAAGTTTAGTTAAAGGGGCTTTATCACCATCACCTTCAAGTACAGACTCAATGGCACAGTTACTCAAATTTAAGCAATCAAGAGATGGCATATTTGGCAACCTTGTAACACTAGTCCAAGCTAGACTAAGAAAACTCAGCTTGGGAAACAGTTGAAGAACATTGACCCCTTCGTCAGATATGTTACTTCCCCAGAGGTCAAGGTATTCTAGCTTAGTCAGTTCCTAAAAGAACAACAAATATTAAGTTTACTTAACTTGTGAACTCAAGCAGCAAGTGATAACTCACAATAAAGCCCCATAAAGCAGCCAACAAGGATATAGCACAAAACATATGTAGATGGGGCGAGTTACAATCATGTGAAGTTATAATTGGCAGATAATTACAAACATTCAAATTTAAAAAGCTTCGCATTGTTTAGGCTTGCATACTTATGGTGGAAATGACTTGGAAAACAATTCAACAAAAACCAATTGGTACGTCATGATCCAACATCAGACTGATATACATTGTAATCATCACTTTTATACTTGAGAAAAATAACAGGACTATATTAACAATGATAAAATAGCTAGACAAAACAAAACGAGGGATGCAGAACACAATAAATTCTTTTCCAGCAGTTTGAACAATTTTCAAATGAGGACTTTTAGAATGGTTTGTCTTGATTTCTTGAATATACTCCACTTCATATAGGAAAAAAAAATAACCATTATGATTCAGACTTTCAAATATGCAGTAAACCATCTGCCAGAGAAATAAACAAAGCAGATATCTAACAGTTGCAAGTACCTGGAGAGAACTCAATGCCATATCAGTGACAGGTAAAACACCCAAGTCCAAGACAGAAAAATTTATTCGGTAGGAGAGAAGTGCAACCCCATCTGCAGTTACACCTGTTTACGAAATGCGCAGTATTTCCAATGGGGAAATTGATAGAAGATGCCTAATTCCAGCATTAGTAACCTTAACACATCTAGAAAGGTCCAACTCCCTCAAACTAGCCAACCCCAAATCCAACAAAAGCATATATCATATATCATATATCATATAATCAATTATTTCTCTCCAACTCAATTAATTCTCCAAAGTTTTAGTACTGGAAAAAGAAGAAAAAAAAAATCGTGGGTAAAATACCAGTTAAAGCCCAAATAGCAGAACCATTGATTCTATGGCAATCAGCAAGATTCAAAAAGCTCCCAAATAAGCCATCCACTCTGCATCCACAGCGTTTTCACCTCTCAAATCAACCACCTCCACGCTTTGTTTGAAAATTCTAAAATACCCAAATCTAAAATAATTCAATTTTCCATTTTTTCTCCTTAAAATTAAAATTTTTCTGTGCTAAAATACAATTGAAAATTGAAAAGAAAAGATGGAAACTTCTGTAATAGAACATAAAAAAGAAATGATTTTGAGAACATACTCGAGCAAAGAAGGGAAAAGGAGGCGGCGATGGAGAAGGTTGCGAAGGAGGGCGTCGGCGAGAGGAGAAGGGATGCGCTCCAGAGTCCGCCGTTGTCTCCTCCATTTCTCAATATTTTCTCTGGTATCACACGCTACTTCAATGCACATCCACACTAATAGGTTCCCTGTTTCCATTTGTAAAAAAAAAAAAAATCGATAACCAATCTCTCTGGTTCTTCTCTTATTGATCTCCTTCTTCCTCAAAGATATGACTTCAATTCTTCTAACTATTGACAATACAATGCATCATAGTCTAAATTTTAAAATGACAATGTTGTGGCTATAAATATTTTAAAAATGAAAGGGAAAATAAATTATTTGTTAGATTTTAAAATTTTTAATTTCATAAATTTATATAATATGAAGATTAAATATTAAATTCAGTATTTTGTAAATTGAAAAAAAAAAAATCAATCAATCTTTCACTAAATTGAAGGATTTAATTAATAACAGGGTTTCAAAATTAGTAAATTATAGTTTAACTATAAGATGATGGGTGTTTGAGAGTGACTATGAAAAAATTAATTATGTGTAATAAAAAATTATTATTTTAAAAAATATTTTTTTTATAATAAATTAAGTTTTATTATTTATAATAAATTTAATTAGAATCAAATTTTATTTATTTTTTATTATTAAATATTTAAATAAAAAATTTTAAATTAAAAATTTAATTTATTATTATATTTTCATCCTAATTAACGAGTTTTGAACATAAAAAAATTGAAAGCTAGAGATTGAATTGCTACCATCAACCTTTCATCACCTTTTATTAAATAATTATGTATTAACAAAGGAAAAATAATTAAATATTGGGTTGATATATATTTTTGCAGGATGTTATGCAAATATTCTAGAGGAAGAAGAAATATGAACCACTAGAAGCTGAAAGTTGATGTATTGCAAAATCTATTTTTAGCAAAGGAAGCCTTTTGTTTTGAAGTTTTTATGGGTCAATGTTCAGCTACTTTTTTTTTATATATATTTTTTCAAAGGAACCTGCGATGCCTCGTCAGGTAGTGGCCAGAACATCAACATGCCACTACATAAAATATATATCTGACCAAATATTTTTCAAATTTTTAAAATATGGTCTAATGTTACTTTTATATTATTTATTAGTGGGTGTTTAATATAATTTTTTTATGTATCTATTAGATTTTTTTGTTTTCTAATAATTATATAAAATCTATTTGATAATTTTTTTTATAAAATATTATTTAATATTTGAGATTTAATAAAAATAGCGATTAGGTCCCTACATTTTTAGAAAATAGTTATTAAATCCTATAATTTTAATTCTATCAACAAAATAGTTTCTTCATCCATTTTGACAATTAAATATCATAAAAATTAAAAATACCTCTCATTTTTCATATCATTCTATTAAATTTTTTTCTCAAATTTTGTTCACTTTTTATCACCATCAAACTCTTCATTATCTACATAATTTCACTAATCACAATATTCACAAATAAATTTTTCTTTTTTTAATTTCAATAAATCAAAATTTACACAATTAATTTATTTATTAATTAATCCATAAAAAAAGAAAAAGAAAAATTACAGAACAAAAAAATAAATTAAATGGGTGCTTTTTAAAAAGGAAAATGAGAATAAAATGAAGGAAAGTGAAATAAAATTGAGGAAAATATAAAGAAAACGAAGGAAAAAAATTATAGAGCTTGAAGATAAGGATATTTTAGAAAAATAAATTATTTTGATTTTTTTTGAAATTTTTAATAAAAAATGTGAAAAAAAAATGAATGAAGGACTAATTGTTATGACGGAATCAAACGTAAAAGATTTAAGAGTTATTTTTTGAAAATGTATGAATATAATCGCTATTATTGCTAAATCTCAAATATTAAATAGTATTTTGCTCTTTTTTTTATAGCGATTAGCTATTAAATAATAAAATAATTGTTGATCATAAAAAATTATATTTTTTTTAAAACAGTTCATATTTATTAAAATAAAAAAATTAAATTATCTTATTAAAAATATTTAAATAAAAAATAATATTTATCTATAATTATCATTATATATATTAATAATAGCAGCAAATAATAATTTTATCAAATACTTAATAATTAACTATAAAAAAATTTATGTAAATTAATACTAGATAAATTAATAATATTTATTATATAATAATCTTTTAAAGTCTCGACTAGAGTTAATAAACTAAATTAATAATTTTAATAAATTAATAAAACAATATTTTTCAAAAGAATCCTTACATATAATTATAATTTCATTCATATTATAAATTAATAATTTATCAATATCATACATAAAATAAATTATAATATTTACTTTACTAAAATATGATTTAAAAAATTATTTTAAATCTAAGCAATTATATCCATTATTTTCTTTTCACTTCATTTAATTCACATACAATTCATCACTTTTTTTTTTCAATTTATTTAGTTTATATTCAATTCATCACTTTTTTTTTTTTCATTTCAATTAATTTATATTTAATTAATCACATTTTTTTTATTTTAATTAATTTATATTCAATTGATTGTATATTTTTCGTCACATAATATATTTTTAATTGATTAAATATATATATTTATTAAATTATAAAAATTCTTTTTAAATTAATAAATTATTAATTTATTGGTACACTGAAATATAACCTAAAAATAAATGCATAAAAATTATTAATTTATCAATTGATTAATATTTTTTAAAACTAATAAGATTTATGACTTTCAATAATATAATATAGATATTTTATTGTATAAACTAATAACTATAGGTTAATAATTAACCAATTGCAGCCATCATCTTAACCAACGGGCCTAAGTTAAGGTTTCAAATTTTCATTTATATTAAAATTAAAATAAATTAATATTCGATAAATTAATAATTTTTATTATATAATAATTTTTTATAATTTTAATTTAAATAATAATATAAATTAATAATTTTAATAAATTAATATTTTTATAAAAATCATATGGTTCTATTTATATTATAAATTAATAATTTATTAATATTATACATTTAATAATTTATGATATGTATTTTATTAAAATATAATTATAAAAATTATTTAAAATTTAAATAATTATATATTTTTTTATTTCATTTAATTCTTATTTAATTTAATATTTTTTTAATTTATATTTAATTAATCACATATTTATTTATTTCATTTAAATTAATTTATATTTAATTAATTGAATATTTTTATTATACATCTCAATTAATTTATATTGAATTGTTTATAATTTTTTATTTAATTTATATTAACTTAATTATAAAATTAATAAAATATAATGAATTTATAATTAATTAAATATATATTTATTAAATTGTAATTTTTTTTTTAAAGTAATAAATTATTAATTAATAAAATTTATGAGGTGTAATAGTATTAATTTATAAAGATTTAACACTGTCTAGCTTCGTAAAGTGGATAAACGTGTCTGGATACATCCCCCAAATCCCATTTTCAGTTTCCAAATAGACATCTCCCGCCAAAAATATAAAAATACTCGTCTATACAGTCATGATCGAATCGCTTAGCCACGTGCGCACAACTTGAATCTTGGAAAATCCACCTCACCGACGAAGCCGAAACTCCGCCATCCCAGATACACGTGGCAATCATCCAACTGTTATATAAACCTCTCTCCTTCTCAGTTCTCCCTCAAAACAACAGATAGTAGTAGTACTATGCGGTGGTTATGGTAGAAACTGCAAAAATCAAAAATTTAAATTGAAATATAAAAAATAATGTCCGGTAAATCGGAGAAATCTCATCTGGAAAGATCCAACGATTGTCGCCGGAGATCGGAAATGAATAATCCTCCGTTTTGCTGCCCTGCAAATAATCTTTTTATCGATAATACGAAGACCAAGAAAAGAGGACGGTCCTCTGAGATTCTTCTTCGTGAAGGGAAAAAAGTTGTGGAACCTTTGGGAAAATTAATGGCTTCTAGTGATAATAGAGACGAACAAAGTAATAGTACAGCCACTGCGATTTGTTCGTCTCATGGTTCGATTTCGGTAATCGGGCGGCGGAGAACTATGGAAGATGCGGTTACGGTTTTGCCTGGAGTTAAAGTTGGTGAGTTTGATACTAGTTATGATTTTTTTGCTGTTTATGATGGACACGGTGGAGCCAAGGTTTCTAACGCTTGTAGGGAAAGAATGCATCAGCTGGTAGCGATGGAGGTAGACAAAGGGAGTTTAGGTGGTGATGGGAAGGGATTAAATTACTGGAACCAGGTTATGGACATGTGTTTTAAGAAAATGGATGAGGAAGTGATCAGCGGAGGAGGAGGAGGTGACGTGGAGGCGAAGTCGTCAGCAAAGACAACTGTGGGGTCGACGGCACTGGTGGTTTTGGTGGGGAAGGAGGAGTTAGTGGTGGCAAATTGTGGGGATTCTAGAGCTGTTTTGTGTCGTGGAGGTGTTGCTATGGCCTTATCTAATGATCATAAGGTGATGCCTTTTTATTCTATTTGTTTGATTGTTTTAGATATTTCATAATCGGAGGAGCTAGTTATTTTACTAAAAATTAAATTATTATTTTTAAGTAGATTTTCACAGAATTATTCGTAAAAAATTTCACTATTTCTTAATATTCTATTGAATTATTCAAAGGTTAGTAATTAATTATTGAAGAATGATATGGGGTTAATTATATATTGAGAATTCAAGTAACAAATTTTATCACCATATATATATATATATATATATATGATAGCCCTTGGGTTCCTTCTACAGCCTGACAGTCCAGATGAACGGAAGAGAGTGGAAGCTGCCGGTGGCCGGGTCATAATCAATGATGGTAGCCGCGTCCTAGGTGTACTTAGCACTTCAAGATCAATAGGTATAACATTAATTAAATCTTAAATTCTTTTGATTTTGTTTTATAGGAGTGGATAATGGGTTCTTAAAAGTTATTTTTAGAATGAAATTTTCTTTTCTTTTCGTGTAATTTATTATTATTCCAAAAACTTGACTTATATTGTTATGCAGGAGATCAATATTTGAAGCCGTTTGTGATCTCAGAACCAGAGATTTCAGTAACTGAGCGAACTGAATCAGACGACTTTGTTGTGATAGCAACAGATGGATTATGGGATTTTATTTCCAACGAGGTTGCTTGTGAAGTTGTCAAGAAGTGTCTTGATGGCCGTATGAAAAACAGGAGATATTTGGATGAAGTTGGTATAAGAGGTGCTGCTGAGGCAGCAGCACTGCTTGCTGAATTGGCGATGGCTCGTGGGAGCAAAGATAATATCAGTGTCATAGTAATCGAGCTCAAAAACTCAAAATAGCAAAGCAATTTGTTTTGTTGATCCTCTCTTTCTTTACTCGTGCCAATTTTGTTTATGCTTTTTACCTTTTGAGTCTTTGTACTGTTTAGCGAAATGAATGCATGATTAGTCAAGTTTGATCTCTTCTCTCACTCAAAATTCAAATTCAAATTGCTACAATTGAATCATTTGTTTTTTTTTTTTTTAGTTGAGATGTTATGCCATTTGAGTCGATGAGAATTCTTACATTCACAATTTCACATTCAAGATAGAATTCACAGTACAAGTATGGTCCATTTCATGTAAAAATGACTTACGTGTATCTGGCCTAGATAAAAGAACTTGCTTTAATTGAATGTATAGTTAATAAAATATCTGAAAGATCCATGCAGGCCAGTTAACAGCTGATACTCTCACAGATTCTGTATATCTTTTCAACTGGAGAAAAGAAATGCAAGCTCAAGAGATACAATAATGTAATGCCACAAACTATATTCATAGTATAAGTTTAAAGTTGTTTCAGAGCTTACAACATAAAAAAAAAAAAGGAAAGTATGAAGAAAGAAAAGACTTCTTTCAATCTATTTGAGAAGTCCAATTTTTTTGACCTCTCAGGCACTCTTTAACTGTTTCTCTCTCTCAAACATGTCTATATAAACTAGTCAGGCAGAGGAGAAAGAGGATGAGCGCTTCTCTTTTTAATCGTCTCTTCGCTCCTTTCATCCTCCCACTTTCAACCTTATTTAAACCTAATGTGACTATAGCCCTGATCAGATACCAAATCAACAAGATGAAAATCCCAAATGAACAAGAAAAGGTGTGAAAAAAAAAAAAAAGACAACCTTTCTGGACTGCATTTTTTGTTTTTTCGTATAGCTGCACAATTCTTACATTACATCCCCAGAAGTTATGTAAATCCCTGTCTCGTTTCTGTAACTGATTTTACTTGCTTTTTCAGGCCAAAATGTAGCTTGAAACTGAGACATCTGCAGCAGAGGCTGAATGAATATAAACAAACTCGAGACTTTTTCCGGCAGGTAAAGAGTTGAGCCATGATGGAAAAGCATAAGAATTTCCTGACTTCGTAAGACCCCATATAGGACCATAAAGCTTAGATATTGAAAGCTTGAGGTTTGTCAAAGTCTTATCAGAATTGTTGGTGACAATGATGGAATATCTGTAGTAAGTTTTTCCCTTGGCATTCCATGAAGTTGTCATCTTCTGCTCTATGGAAATAGGGGCAGAAGTTGTAACTGGAAAATGGAAAATAATATTAAACTTCTTGTCCAAATAATTTAACAATGTGAACAGATCAGTGTCAATAAATCCCTCAACCAATCAACTATTCAGTAATATTCCATGCAAACATCAACCTCAGTCACGAGCACAGAAGTAAACAAATGCAATAGAAGGGAAGCAAAACAATACCTGGAGCTGGAGTACTTGGTGCTGGTTTCGGCTGGAGAGGAGCTGGAATCACTGTTGCATAAGCAAATGATAATTATTATTTCAAGTAACAGAAAATCCATTTTCCAAATCATTGAAACAAATAAAACCAAAAGATTAAAAGCAATGACTGCATTGTCTATATATATATATATATATATATATATATATATATATATATATATATACCTGGAAGAAGCTGATTGTATCCTCCATGACCACCGTTTAGTCGTGCCAATATGCCAAGAATAGGAGCATTGTTATAGGTAGCAGGCTCTGTTTGTTCATAATTGTCTCTCTCATCGGCAAAGTTGTCATAGGCATCAGGACCACCAACAATAGCGCCAGTAAGCAGATTAGGATCACTTGCCTTCCTGCTAAACCAAGTTGCATAGCCACCTCTGCAGCTGACGAATTTAGGATCAACCTTAATGGATACAATGGAGGAACCTCGGTGGTGAACTTGTCGTGGATAGTTGTTTCCATAACCCACCATATAACTTGTAGCTCTTGGGTTGTCTCCAAGAATGTAATCCACCTGAAAGAGTTTAACAAATTGCATAAGATCAGATTGTATGCTCATATAAATAATGTTTGAAAACCATTACATTCGATTAATTTACCTGAGATTTTGCAAAAGAAAGAAGTTCAGATGGAGCAACATTGCCAGAAGCACACTGGATGCTTCTACCAGCAGAAGCAAGATAGTCAGAGTAGATAGTAGCAAGGAAGGAGGCACTTGTGACGAACTGCATATTGTTCCACCTTTGGCGGAAAATTAGACCACCCGGAGTTTTTTGAACATTCCGACTACCTTTTCCGATGCAGGAACACATGAAGTACTCAGCTTTCTGTTGATACCTCTCAAAAACTGGTGCATAGTGGCCAGCTTTGCCTTGCATCAAAAACTACAACAGTACAAGTACAAATAAGTCATCTACAAAATACACAACTTTATAATACTTGTGATGATATAAAAGAAAATTATTAATTGGGGAATTTTTTTATTAGTGAAATGATCAAATGATATGTACTTCAATAATTTTTTTTTTTTTTTAAATTATACCTTGGCAACAAGAGTTTGAACCCCAGCATACTTAACATCCCAGCCAAATTCAGTCATTCCCCATCCAGTTCCACCCATAGAGTCACCATTGTTTCCAAGGTAGCTCAAGTAGTATTGATTGTTAGTTGCCTGATACAACCAGGCAGCTGCCCATAGCAACTCATCCTGTAATTTATTATTATTTAAAAAAAAAAAAAAGTCAATTAAATCAATAATTTCTAAAACTTAAAAAAATAAAAAAAAGGAATTAAATTTGCTTACATTATATCCACTGATGGAACGATAATACTTTTGTGCAACACTAATGCTGCTGTCATATTTGCCCCTGTACTTGTCTGCAAAATCAAATAGCTGAAAAATAAAAATAAAAAAAGAGTCAGTGGCAATTAGTGCAATTTGATAAAAAGTGGAAGGGTAGGTTGGAAATTAAAAAAGCAAGGGAAAGGGCGACGAAAGGCAACCCACCGACTGTATTCTGTCACGTGAGAAAAGATGCAGTAACTAGTAACTACTTCCGATCTTTACGGGACGTAAAATGTGGACGGTTTAGATCTATGAGTACTGAGTACAAACAAATCTGTACGGTCAACAGACAATACACGCGGCGTGATACATGGTAAAAAGTGTCCCTTTATGATCCAAAATGTGCGCCGCGAGATTTTATTCGCGTTTAATAAATAGGATTACAAACGACGTCGTTTTCTGATGCAATTAGTGTTCTAAAAAAAATTTATGAGCACTTGTTTATTTATTTATGAGCAGTTAATGTTCTTTGTTTTGTTATAGTTTCGTGTTGCTAACATGCGCAGGCACAACAAAATTTTCCAAAATACGCCTGTCGGTCATGCAGCTCATGCTATTAGTGGCCCAGTAAAAGTAAGCACTATCATAAAGAGTCCTTTTTTCGCGCTTTTTTATAATAAAATATATATATATATATTTTTACCTGATGTGCGTGAGCTAGAAGCTCATTGGCGTAGGTGGGGTTGGAGTGGCGGAAAACGATGGAAGCGGCGGCCATGGCAGCAGCGGTTTCACCGGCGAGATCTGACCCAGGATTGCTTGGGTCGATCTTGTAAGCCCGGCGGTCGGTTGTCATGTCTTCCGGTCTTTGCCAGCAATAGTGGTCACTGTTGCCATCTCCCACCTAATCCAGAAACAAAACATGTTTTGATTAACGACATTATGTTTAATTATTTGTATTTGCCAATTACTAAATTAAAATTTGTGACTATTGTTTGCTTTTTGAAGTACAAAGAAGCATTCAATTCTGTTTCTTGTTGAAAAGGACAAATAAATAAAAACTAAACTTATTAAAGATTAATTAAAAAATTAGTGATGTTTTCATGGAATTTGGGAATGGCATTAAAATGATTTTGTTTCTAAAGTAGAACAGTGGTCAACAATGGGTTCAGGTTCAATTTGTAAATAAACTCAAGTTTGAGATCCAATTTTTATCCCCATTTTTACTGTGAAAACAGAGCAATTTCTTGATCTTTTTTTTTTAGCAGAATAAATTCTTGAGTCAATTAGTTTGGTAGAAAAAGCTCCACTAGCAAGTTGAGGCAAATAATGGAAACGGTGAAACACTTGCTAAAAGAAGAATAAACAATGGCTTTGAAAAAGTGAAAGCAATGGTATATGAAAGGTACCTCCCCATAGAGAACGTAGGGTTCAGGGTGAGCTTTGATGAAGTAGTCAGTTCCCCACTTAACAGCAGCCATGGCGTGACTAAGTTCGCCACTTGCAGCCATTTGTTTCCCATACTCTATTATGCTCCAGGACATCATTGTAACAGTGAAGGCCATGGGCAAACCAAACTTCACATTGTCCCCGGCATCATAGTATCCACCTACAAGATCCACCTGCAATTTCCCAAAAAATAAAAAAGTTAACGGTGTTTTGGTTTAAAACTAATGGAAATTCACTAGTTTAAAAAAAATGGTAGTAAAAGTTCACAAACCCTATTGGAATTTCTATTTTTTAGAATGACTTTCCATTTGGATTTTTAGAAAGGAAAGTGATGTTTTAAACTTACCCCACTGGCTTTTCCATCATTTAGACCAGAATTAGCTCTCCAAGTGACTCTTTGGTTATGGGGAAGGTAACCAGATCTTTGAGCTTCAAAGAAGAGAAGGCTCTTGCTAAGAGCTTGACCATAATCATGGCCAGCAAAAGCAAAAGGAAAACAGAGGAGCAGAAACAGGGGAGCCATGGAAGCGATTCTAAAAAGCTTCTCCATAGAGAAAAAATATAAATAAACACAGAGGTTTCAGTCAATAAAATGAACCCAAATGCTGTGCCCACTATGATCTATTCAGTGTATAAGCAAAAATACAGAAAACAGATCTGTTATGCTACAGCAATTAATTGCAAAATGGGGATAATTATTGCCACTAATCCACACAAATTGAAGATTAATTAAGAAAAAATTACAATGTTGGTGCGATTTATCAGTTAAAACTTCTGATAAATCCACCTGTAAGAGAAAAGACTCTTACAAGAGAAAGGGCTAAAGAGAAAATAAGAGAAAGAGAGGTCTAAGAACTGGGAGGATGCAGAAGAGCTCAAGCCTCTATATATTGAGGAGAGAAATTGGCAGAGCTCAATTAATGAAAAAAAAAAAACTATATATTTTTATTTTATTTTATTTATCATTTTTTCATATATTATTTTCTCTTTTTGTAGACTGGAAAAACGGTTGCGAAAAAGAACAGAGTCATGTGGGTGCACTCACTGGAAGGGTCGATGTAGATTTAATGTACTGAAAGGGTCGGTGCAGATTTAATGTACTTGTGGAAATAAATTTTTACTGTTTAGAGCCCAATCCATAAAGCAAATACAAATAGAACTCACAATTTTTAATAAATAATTTTGATAAATAGTTAATTATTAGAAATCTATTAAAATAAATATATAATTAATTTCAATTTAATTGTTTGATTGATTTAATTTTTATTTTATAAACTCAACTCCAATAACAATTTTAAATTAAGACTTTTCTATTCTGAAAATAATTTTAATATATTAAAATAAAGAGAAATTATTTTTATTATAAATTGTAATATGAATTTTTTTGTTTATATGATATTTTATTTTATATTTCATATATTTCTATGTGCATCATATAATTAATGAAATATTATTAAAAAATAAATAAATTATTAATTATTAAATATTTTTAAAAAATATAAATTATTAATTATTAAAATATTTTGAAAAAAAAAAAGGTGATATCGTGCAAGCAGTTTTAAGTTTGTCATTAATATTGATTATTTAATTTTAAAATGTGGATTAAGACAAATGGGAGAGACATTGCATGTTTAATGACAGCCAAGAGGCTAAGAATTTACTAAAAGAAGAAAAGATAAAAAGGCAGCAGCAGTAGAAGAGTCAAAAAGTTTAGGAAACTGTCCCTTACATGTCCCAAATTTAAATTTGTCTAAAATGCCCTTCTAGACTTTTGCTTAAAATAAAGCAAAGGATTATCCAATTAAAACTTGCTTAATTCAAATTTTGCATGCTTAATTGGGTTAACATTCCCCCTTTTGGTTGCTTGAGAAAATGCAAACTTGCTAAATTTATGCATAAAGCCTGAAATTCTTTCTTGCAATCAATAAGATTTTTGCTTCCAGTGATTTGTTTCAAATTACTTTTTTTTAACTCTTTCTTATAATGGAGAATAAGCTGGACTACAATAAACACTAAACAAGCTAATTACAATGACAAAACCAAAAGATAATAAGAATAAAACTAGTGATTGAAAATATAGGAAAAAGTGAGTCCAGTTAGTGAATGTATCCACAAATCTAATGTAAGTGTATGCAACTTATAATTGATTGAATTTTTAAAATCTAAAGAATTTTTTATAGTGAATGTCAAAGAAAGTATAAGAAAATATGCACCAATCAATAAAATTTTAAAAATATACTAATTCAAATAGTTACTATAGTTGGTGACTTAATTTTAGGAATAAAATAGTAAAATAATTTTAAACGGACTGAAAATTAATACTATATAAAAAAATTTAATTTGAATGAACCAAGCGAAATTTTTTTTATAAATTAATATTTTTTTTTTTTTTTACTAAAGTAACCCAGACTTGCACATAATTTCATCAATGATAATTTTTTTTAAATGATAAATTTTAATTGTCAAAAATTACATATTTAAATAAATTTATAAATTCAAATTTACTTGAATTTTTGTCTCTAAAGACAAAAACTGAAACGTGTGATCTGCCTCATAATAACATGTGAAGAAGGTGTATTTTTGGACTATGAATTAATTTCTTTAAATCCTGACAGAAAAAATAAAAAAAATAATAATAATTTTATTACATGTCTTGCCTGGACTACCATTCAAGTATTCTTCATCTAAACAAATTATGGTAGTTATGCCAATTCACGTGTTGAAACCTAATTAGTTTTATTGCTTTATAAATTGTTGGTTGATGTAATTAAATTACAACACCTAAAGTTATATATTTTCTGAATAACTTACATCTAATTTGTACACACTTCCATAATAGTAAATGAAAGTTATAACCATGTTAATTAAAACTTATTATTATTATTTTTTAAAACCTTGAGTCTTGTTTAAATTTAAATCGAGTCAGTGATTTTATTAGAGTAAAATTTTCTCAAACATTTATTTTTTATATTTATAAGATTTGAATTCAATATTTTAAGGGTATCATTTTAAAATTTAAAAAATAATAAATAATTTTTTAAATATTTAACAGATTAATTCAAAATAATATTTTAAAATTTTAAAATAAAAAAAAATCTAAATTAAATATGATAATTTTTTTGAAATAATATTTTTAAAATTTTATTTTCAAAATAATTTTTATATCCAAACACTCCCTCATATCAAACTTTTAATTATTAATTAAAAATTATTTAATAAATTTCTGATTGATAAATTATTTAATATTAATAAATTTATCTCCAAAATATTCAAATTATAAAAAATATATATATATATATATATATATATATAACCTTGAAATCCTTTATATATATATTAAGGATTTCAAGGTGCATGAAAACGTGGCCGTCAGTTTTTTCTCGATTGGAACAGTGTTGCAGAAGATTGACCTGTAACCGGTGATTCCAAAAGCCGACACTCCCCCATCATTTAATTTCTATTACCTGGAAATATTAATATTTTAAATCACCGACAGTACCCGGTTAAATCATTTTTATGATGGCCAGGTCAATTTTTATGGCATTTTTGTAAATCTCCGTAATGAAATGGACTATTTTGTCCTATTTATTTACAATATATATATATATATATATATTTTTTTTTTTTTTTAAAGTAGGAATTAAAAAAGTAAAGGAAATGACAAACAAAGATGTGGTCAAAAAAGGGGGTCCCATGTCAGAGCGCTTTATTCCAACCGCAATCAACGGTCTTCTCCGCCGAAGAACAGATAAAATTTTAATTTTATTTTTCTTTTTGTTTTTTTTTTTCTTTATTTATAAAAAGTAAAATTTTTTAAACAATGAGCTTAAAAAAATTATAAAAGCAATGGGAACAGTAACTCCTGACACGTACTATAAGTCAAATTGGTTGCTAATTTATTTATAATAATATAATTTAATCCCTAATAATGTTTTAACTCGCGCAATATGCGGGTTTATAAATTAGTAATAAGTGAATTAACAATCACAGCTGATTTTGAATGGTTTAGATTAATTACACAACTTGATATGAAATTCAACTTGGTTTGCTAATTAATGGTTTGTGTTCTAACAACTTAGATTATTTTTCACTCAAAATGTGTGCGCTTAAGTAGGCATATGCAGATGCGGCTGAATGAGTTTTAGAATATTATAAATACATAGGGATTTGTTATATTCAATTAAGTACCTACTGGTATTTGTCTATTGAGTTTGAAGGAATTATTTTTTCCTTTTCTATTATTTTAAATAATTTATATCTATTAGATATAGGTCTATTCTCATCAAGGGTGAAATTCGTATTGGGAGATAGTATTCGTGTATGTTAATATATACTTATCATATTGAGTAAACATGAATATAATATGAATAATTTATCATATTAAAAATTTAAATACGAATACGACCGACCCAATTAATAATAACACAACACGATATAAATAACACATTTAAAATTTTAAATTAATTAATTTTTTATTTTAATATTTAAAAATTATCAAATTTACTAAATGAATTCCTATAATTTATATTATTACTTAAAATATAATTAAATATAAATTTATAAAAAATATTAAAAATAATATTCATATATAAATATTTTATAAATCATAAATATATTCAATTAAATATATTAATGAGTACTATATAAATATATTAACAGGTTACGTGTGTCATTTTCAGATTAACAGATTAATACGAACACGACACAATTATTTTTGTATCATAAATAGATCGATACAAAATTAACACTAGCACGATAACTCATAATCCAAATCCTCTAATTTCATGTTATATTGAATATTGTCGATCTTAATTCGCGTGTTGAAAATCTGAATTAACAAAAATTTAAAATAAATCTAACATAAAATATAATATTTTCTTTATATATGGACTAAGCTAAATTTATATATAACAATAAAAATCTCATATTTGATTTAGAAGCAAAATTAAAAAATTAATTTTGTATGTATCGGGAAAAAAAATATGTGTAAAAAATTAAATTTAGTGAGTCGATAAAATTTTTTTATATAAAAAATATAATTACATAAGCCAAGTAAAAAAAAATTCTACAAATTAATGAAATTTATTTTTGTTGAGTTTAATTTGATTTCATTTGAGTTAAGATAATTTAGTGATTAAACATATATAATTTGAAATATTTTTTAATTGTAATTAAATGATGTTACACATCATATTTTACACACCATTTAAATTCATTTCTTGATTCTATAAAAAAGTTACCATCCATATGAAAATTAAAATATTCACATGGGAAAAAAATGACATATAATTAGAACCCTAGAGTAAAATATTGTTTCAATCTTGCAAACGAAGTTACAATAGCAATATAAATGGAATTTATATACAAATGTTGTTTACCTGTCAAATTGGCAACTTGCCATTTGTGCTGCAAACTTGCCAAATAATGCAACATGTAACAGAGCAAATTGGTAATCAAATTAAATATTTAAATGCGAATATTATGAAATTTATATATACATATTTTTTTTAGCAAGAGTCCTATGGTTTTATCATAATTGTTAAAATCAAATTGAACTAGTCGATCAAATTAAAAAAATTAGAAATTAAATCAAAGATTGATCTAGTCTGTTTTTAAATTTTTTTTTTCAAAAATTTGTTAAAAAATCAGTGAATCAACCGGTTAACTGGTGAATTAATTAAACCGGATTGATTTTTCAGTGGTCATATTTAAAAAAAAATAATAATTTTTTTAATTTTGGTCAAAAATAATAAATGTTTAATTATATTTTTTTCGATTCTATTCCGATTGAACTTCTAACCCTCTAATTTTTTATTTTTATCGATTTTTTAATCAGTTGAATTATGAAAATATTGGTTTTGATATGAAAATATTGGTTTTGATCTAGTACTGCCCTAAGGCTAAACAAGGTAGGGCAACAATAAAAGGCGATGAGGCAATAAGTAGATGGGAAGCATAATCGAGAAGCTTAAGAAAGAGAAGATATATAAATTTGAGGGGCTGAGGATTAGCAACTTGTGCTTTATGGATAATATATGTATGTGATATGTTTAATATCTTTTGGCCACAGTCTCTTTCATGTATCTTTACAAGGGGCCAACAATACATTCTTTCTATCTTAAAAAAAATCTTGAAAGAAGATGCTATTCTTTAACAAGAAGTTTATAAACTTTCAATTCAAATTTGAATGGAATACAATATTAGAATAATTTAGAAACACTATTCCTAATTTACCCTCAAAATTTTAATTCAGAGAATCAATTTTTAGAATTTTCTTTTCCAAAGAAAATTATAATGTAATTGATATGGCTGTGAATTATTTATGATTGAATTTAAAATGTATAATTTATTTATATATAGTATAATTTATTTTAATTATATTAAATTTTATAAAAAAAAAATTTGCTCTAATTGAGATTAGAACTTGAAATATTTTAGTTTTAAAAATGATTACAGTGTCATTAAACTAAAAAATCATTTATTATATAATTTAATTGATAGAAATTAAATAAACATCTTTAATTAATTATATAATTTCAATTAAATTTTATGATTTTTTTTTATATCAAAACTATTTTAAAATAGTAAAATTATTTACATAAAAGTCACTATTTTATTATTAGAGAAGCTAATGAAACTTTAGTATTTAGAAGAAGTAGATTCGACTCTCAAATTGATTTTGTATCTATATTAAATTATAATGTTTGATGTAATTTTTAATCGATATTGATAAATATATATATATTTTTTTTGTGGTGTTTCTACTTCATTGAAATAATGGCCACCTATTTAAAGGTTGATTTCATAATAAGAGATGTATGCTTTGCATATTTATAGTAAGGTTGTTGAGAACTGGCAATTAGTGTTCTCTGTTTTGTACTTGTTTGTGTTAAAATTTAAGAATCATAAATTCCTATGCTAGAGGACCTTCTCCTCATTAAATCATAATGAAAGCTAGTAAATTTTTTGCATTTAATTAAGTTATGTTTGGTTGGTTATGAACTTTTAATCTTATAGAGATAAAGATGTATATATATGGAATGCCGTTAAGAAATAAAACACTTATTTTATTGTTTCATGTATAAAAAATTCAAAAAAAAAAAAAGCATAATTCATTATATTTTATTTTATATGAGTTATAATTAATGATATGAAAAAGGAAAAATAATTAATAAAATAAAAAAATAGAAATAATTAATAACATGAAAATAAGGATAAATAATATCCGTCGTCCTTCAACTATTATCTAATGCATATGATCGTCCCTCAATTAAATTTTATAATCAATGATATCGCTAACGTTATATAATTTATTTTATAAAAATATTTTCATCCATTTTTCATCTAAAATTTTAATGGAAATCACACATGAATGTCACCTAAATTTATTTTAAATTAAGATATATCACGTCATTTTTTTCCACTAAATTTTATATTTTTTCTGTGCGCACTCCTCTCTCTCTCTTTCTTATCTGCCTGCAAACAATCACCATTCTAAGTTTCTTTCCTCACAACATCAAGCACAGACTCACAAAATTAAAGATTCTGCTATAAGCAAAAGTGCGAACCTTCATTCCAAAGCTGGAATCAGGTTCCTAATAATTTATGGCTTTACAACATTGGCAAGTATCAAAAAACAGAAAATCAAACATGAAGAAAGAAAAAATGAAGTAGATTTGATTATATAATAAAAAATTTCAAGAGAGATCAAATCAACAGGAAAAAAATAGAGAAAAAAAGTTATCGCACAGTGTTTGGCTTTTGAGAAAATGCATGACATCAAGTAAAAAAAATTAAAAATTCTAAATTTCAGATCTCTCTAGTCAACCAAACCAAAGCACAACTATTTCATATAATTGAATCCAAATCATTTCCATTTCAAATAGTTGAAAAACCTTACTATCCTCTCATTACCTCAACTTTATCAGAATAAAGCAAAATATAAAATTAAAATTGAAAATTAAATGGGTTTTAACTCCCTAGAGAAGAGAAGATAAGTAAGCAATTTAATACCTTTACATGAAATCCAAAACCCTCGTAACTGTATTATAGGTAGGTGATGAAAAGAGAAGAGAAGCCAAGAAAATAACAAATAGAAAGAGAGAACTTTTGGGTTTGGGATTTGGAAATTGACGATGGCTTAATTTTGTCAATATTATTAGAATTTTAGGTCAAACAATATGCGGTTGTTTAAAATATTACACTCTAAATATCTAATTTGAAATATCTAGTATGCTACCTTTAACTAGTATATATATATATAGTTACACTAGGGTTAAACCAGTTAAAAAGTTCATTATCTATTAGGACTTATATTATAATATATATTATGATTATTTAATATACCCAACAAATGTCTCTCTCCTCCTCACCTCACACACACACACTGCATCTCTCTAATTATTGCAGCATCTTGCTTTAAATAAGAAGGAGAATGAGAAGATTGACACACGAAGGAACCTTCACTATAGGTGTCCTCCATATGGTGAAGATCAACGAGAATTCAGCTTCTTCGCCGCTGTCAGTCCATTTATACAGGCCGCCATAGTGTGTTGCTCGCCATTTAATCTGAATGTCGCTCTGATTGTATCGACCCTCTTCCATCACCCATCATTGTGGTTACTCCACCAGCGACCATCAATCTAGGTAAGCTTCTATCCATCTATTTTCATCATATGTATTTAATTAATTAAAAAATATTTGTCCTTTTATTTTTTTCACATCATTTTGGTAAAAAAAATTTATGGTGGTGGTTGTGTTAGATTTGCATATGGTAATTTTCAACATGGTGTGCTAATAGATTTCAAGGTCCGATTATGAACTCTAGGTGATGAATTTTAAGTTGTAGTTTGATTATAGGTAGTGGGTATCCTGTCAAACGCATAAAAAGATGAGGGAAAATAATGTCATATGCAGACATATAATCTTTAAATTTATAATGGATGAGGTGACATACATATATGCATTTTATTAAAGTTTTAGATGAAATAATATTCATGAAATAAATCATATAATATTAAAGATATTATTATTATAAAATTTAATTGAGAGAAGATCATATATATTAAGTAATAATTAAGAGATGAATGGTGTAATTTACCCTGAAAATAAACATTCTTTCAATTTTGCTTTCCAAAATTTCTTCAAACTTAAAAAAGCATGTAAATGGATTAATGAAAACTAATGGGTGTTAAAAGGCCAAAGGAAATTAATTAATAATTAGATATTTGCTCTTTTGAGACAAAAGGGCTCATTAAATATGGTCTATTGCCATAATTGTGACTTGTAAACTAACCAACCTTTAGTAAATCCGCGTGCAAATATATATATATATTAATAAATTACTTGTGTTCGTGCGAATTTTATTATTTTTTAATCTATTTATATTTTTTAAATAATTTAATATATATGAATTATTATTATTACTTCCATAATAAAATAAATATCCTAATGCATAAATATTAAAAAAAAAAAATTGAACTATTTTAATTTTTACTCTTTTTTAATTAACTATTTTATTATTTTAAATCTTTCTCCTAATTTAATACAATCATTTCATTATTTTTTTAAAAATAATAAATATTTTTATAAATAAAATTAAATATATGAGGGTATTATTAAAATATTAAGATAAAATATAATTTAAATTATAAAACATGATAATTAAATTGAAACATATCAAAAATAAAATTATGACATTTATTTTAGAATAGAAAGAGTATTATTTTATTAAATTTAAATAATATTTTATATAATTTTGAAGATTAATATAAATAAAATATATTAATATATTAATCCATATAAATTTTAATACAAATTTATAAATTTTTTATGATAGAAATTTTTTTTTAAAAAATATATTTTTATTTTTAAAAAGTAATTCTTACATTCAAATTTTTTTAATAAAGATTATATTTTCTTACAAATTATGAGGTTAAACTTGTCTTGTACACACTAATTAATCATTAGAGAAAAGTAAGATTTAAAAAAAAAAAAAAGAAAAAGTGTAACATGCTTACAATAACAACTTTGAACTTTTGGGCCCACACTTACACGTGCAAAACAAAATCCTTACGAGAGACACATGGCCCTATATGCTGATCTCAAATGATATGTGCATGTCTCCTAATGAGAATGATAGAATGTGAAAGCTTTTATGGTTAAATGGATTTTGCTAATTCTATCTTATTAAATATTTAAATAACTGATTTATGCACTCACACATCATTTTGTTCCATGGAAATATAGTAAAATTAGCAAATCTATTTATCTCTTATATGATTAATTGGAGTTGATTTTTTTTTAGAAAGAAAGGAAAAAAATTGATCATAAAAAATCTCCACAAACATCATGATCATATGACTAAAAATACATGACAAAAGATTCTCAAGCAAATGAATACATATCTTAAAATGATATGAAAGTAAAAAATAAATTTTTTAGATTAAATTATAATTTAATTTATGAAATAAGATAAAATTATTTAAATCATTTTTTAATTTTAATAAATTAATTATTTAATATCTGATAAAATACTATTTAATCATATTTTCTTACATTTTCTTTTCTTTTTTTTTATTTTCCTTTTAACTTTATTTTCTTTCATTTTTCTTTATTTTCTTTCATAATTTTTTTTCAATGATATTATAATGATTTTTGATTATTTTTATATTTTTTTTTATAAATTTATTTTTTCATTATAATATTTATTTCTAAAATTTTTGTGTCCGCCACTTAATGTGAGGATGCTATCTCTTCTTATTATTTTTGTGCCTATAACTATAAATACATATTTTTTTAACATTCAATGAGAATAATCTGTTTAAATAATGAGGTTAAATTTATAATTTGTTAAACTTTGAATATTATGAAAGCATTTTGTTAAAAATATTTTTATCATATTGTTAATCAGATACTTATTAATATTTAATACAAGGCAATAAAACTCATTTTTAATATTATTTTATTTTGAAATAAATTATTATTTTTAATGTTTTATTTTATTTTATCAATTAAATAATATTAATTTATTAATATCAAAAATAAATTTAAGTGAAAATGATTAAAAAATTTAAAATAATATTGATGATAATGAGGTTAGGTATTTAAAAGAATATAGAATGTTTGATTGTTTGATTAAATATTTTTAATTATAAATTATTAATTGATTAATTAAAAAATTTTAATTATGATAAAATATCTTTTTAATAAGTAAATTTCATAAATAATTATTAATTATTTATAATTATTTACGATTTAATAATTATATTTTTCCATTATTTATATATTTAGCAAATAATCAACCAAACGCCATATGAAAACACCGGAAATGGAAGGAAGAAGACTCCGTTGTAAGCTGTAACCGCAAATCAAGGTAGATTCACATCTAGTACATGCAGGTCCACCTGGAGTGATTAGTGAGTCAATCACGGTCAAATCTCAGTAGTGGAATATAACACTTTTTTTTTAGTTTTTTTTTTTTTTCAGTTTTTTTTTTTTTTTTTCTTATTAGATAATTCACTTTTCATTTCATATTTCAAAGTTTAAAGTGTGAATTGTATCCATTATATTGGAGCACTAAAATCTAAAGTATTTTTCACACTTATTATTCTTATTATGCATAAAAAGGAGAATTTTAAAATAGATTTTTTTTTTTAAAATCGAATGAGATCGTAACGGATGTTCACTTAATTTTAAAAAAATTGTGTAAAAAATTTACAAAATTATTAGAGTTTTAGAATTTCAAATTTTATTATATTCATGTTAGATTATATATATATAATATTTTATTTTATTTTTATTTATCTAATTTTGAGAATGATTATTCAATTTGATAATTAAAAATTTAAATAGTTTGATTTTATTATATAATTTAATTTAATATCGAATCAAATTTATTAATATTGCAAATTATTTAATTTAATTTTTATTTGTTATGCAATATTTAAATATGATTTAACTTGATTATTTGGGAAGGTGGATGCATATAAAAATAGCAATGTGCTTTATTTAATGGTGGAATTTCCTTTTGGTAATATTATTATTTGAGGATGGTGCCTTTTTTTCATGATAAAATATTTGGCTGGTCATGGATAGTTATCTTTTGTATTTTAAGCAATCAAAATACAAACAAAAGATTTAGGCGATTTCATTCCATATCAGATTTCACTAACTAAAAGTTAATTCAAAGGATCACACATTTTTATTTTAATTTAAAATGTGATTTGGTGATAGTGAGTTACCTTTTCTTAATTTATTTGCTATAATAATGAAAAATTAATAAATTATTGAAATAAAGCATTTGATTGATTATTTTTTAGCCATGAAAAATATGGAATTCAAATATAAATTTATTGTCCGATAGAAAAATATACATCATAGGTATATTAAATATTATTTTAAATAAGATGTTTGAAATTTTTAATCTCCTATCAATTTTTATTTTATTAATAAATAAATTATTTTATAAAAAATTCAATAAATAAAAATAATTTGGTGTTTTATATAACAAAAAATAAAATAACATTCTCTTTAATAAATTATTATTTTCTTAAGGATGCATTTAATGAGATTGAAATAATAACTTAGGTCTATTTAATAAGTGCTTATTCAAAATGACAGAATATTTAATTTAATTTTTTAATTTTAAAATCATATAAAAATTTAATTATTTTAATTATTATTTATTTAAATAAAAATATAATAAAATTGAATGCTGTTAACTATTAATTTATAAGTGGAAAATAAACATTTACGTGAGGACTTGTCACAATCATAACACATAATCAAAAGTGTCCAATTATTTACCAAACCAATCGAGTTGACCGATTCCTGATGTTTCGAACCTAACCGAACTTTGATTTTAAAAAAATATAAATCTTTGTCTGAAGCCCCACAAAATAAAATAATCCATGTAATCTTTGGGAGAGTCTTATTTTTTTCAGAGGATAAAGACACTTCATGAATTGTAAATAATAATAATAATAATATCTGAGCAATCAATTTTTTTTTAAATCAGATAAATGAATTTTTCATAAAATCATACACTAAATTAAAAAATATTAAGTGTTAATATATCTTTTTTTATTTTTTATTCAATGAAAAATAATAATATATATTTTTTAATATATTTTTATATCATTAGATTAGTATATATATCAAATATATAAACAAAAATTTTCCAAAAATCATGCATCCAATCATTTGAGTCATTTTCATGGTTTCAAAAGCTAATGACAATACTCAATACTATAATTAATCTCTTTAATATATAATTGGCTATGATGATTATTAGCACTTTCTATTGAATCGACAAGGATTTGATAATTAATTAATAATAAAATTATTAAGGGGGTATTTGGTAGAGCGATGATTAAATGTGCGATTGGTATAAAAGTGCGATTGTCAAATCGTCAATAACTAAAAGCAGTTTATAGTTGTTTATGAAATTTACCGATTAAAAATAAATTTTACTATAATCGGAGTTTTTAGTTGGCCAATCAAACATTATAAATTTTTTCAATTGGCGACGCGGATATTGGCAATCGATAATTAGGAGTGTTTAGTTGGCCAATCAAACATCCCCTAAATTGCAATGTGATAAAGTAGATTAATTGGTTTGTTTATGTTGTCAAGGGAGTATTTATTTTTCACTATTAAATATTTTTTAATTAAAGTATTACCGTACTAATATTTTCATTAATTATATTTCAATTGATATTAAATTTGTAGCTTCAAAATTTTAAAAATAGTAATTTCTATTTATATTCTAAAATAATATTAGTTAAAACTCATTTGTAATGCATATGACTCAATCAAAATTTAATAATAAATATAAATGATCTAATAATAAATTTAAATTTAAATATTTATCGAAATATTTAATAAAAAATATTAATCAAAATTCATTATATTGTGTACAACTCAATTATGGTCTAGATTTAAATTTAAATTTCTCTTAAATACTATATAAAAAAAAATATTTTGTGCAAAATGGACCATTAATTATCTCCACTATAAATAATGCATGGCATGAAGATCATATATGATATAACATCATGAGATGCTGCTTTAAATCATTCACTTTCCCTCATTTTAGAGGCAAGAAGTAGTTTAAATTAGGTTTAGTAATTTTATAAGCAAAAAAGTAGATAGATATGGGACAAATGAATCCGGAAAACAGACAACATGTCTATTGGAGTCTTGAGGTGGTCCAGATATATATTTGATAAATATTTATATTTATTTTCTTTTTTTTTTTTCGTGTCTTTTTTATATAATTAAGATATTTTATAATTAAACATCAATTAATACCAACACATTCAAATGTTTGTGGATTCCACCCTACTCGAATCCGAACAATTTAAAAAAAAAAAATCAAATAGTGTGTTGTTGAATTAAGATACAAATATATACACATTTATATTTTTAATTTTTATTATTGTATTAAAAAAACGAATATCACTTATTTAATTAAAGAGTTTATTCAAAGTTAAAAAAAAAAATTTATTTATATTTAAAAATTAATTAAAATATTATTGATTTATATAAAAACATTTTTTAAAATAAAGAGTACTATTAAAGATGGTACAAGAGAAAAACAAATCTTAAAAACGAATTGGCATGTTGTAGCAGGAGTGATTCTACGAAATGGGAAAACAGGGGGTGAAGATACTGAATTGAGAGGTTAGGGTAACTTCCCTCTTATTATGACAGGCCAAGTTAAGAAAGGAACTTACACACAGAGCCCCACAATGAGCACAGTCTCCCCAATTTCTTAAATGAAAATGAAAATGGGTTAAAAAAACGAAAAGATTGAAAATGAAATTTAAAAGCCGACACCAAAATCTGAGCTTCCTAACGCTCCCACAAACTGCAAAGGGATTTTTGGGCCCAAATCTGTTTTTCTGATCATGTGCACCTTCCCTCCATTACGTGCTCTTTTGGACTTCTTTAACTGCCTAAATATATATATAATATATAAAATAATATCTTTATTGTGTAAATTATCCGTAATTAAAAAATTTTATAATTATATTTACTAATTCCGTAAAAACAAGTGTAGTTATACTTGATTACTAAAATAAATATATTATCTAATATGATATTATTTTATTTACCTATTTATATTTAGAAGATGTTTGATATGATGATTATGAAATGTATAATTTATATAAAAGTGCGATTATGAAATCGTGAATCATTTTACTGATTAAAGAAAATTTTATCATAATTAAAATTTTATTATTAGTTAATTAAATAATATAAAATTTTTTAAATAATGATGCATATATTAATAATAATAATTATGGGTATTTACTAACCAACAGACAATAGAGTTGTACTAAAATAAAATGTGAAACGCATAAAAAGTAGTAATGAAACAATATAAACACAAGAAACATTTATTCAAAGTACAGAAGAGCCAATTGAAGATATTACAGAAGCCAAAGTTAAGTCCTTGAAATCGGCTACTCACTGATAGACAAATCAAAGTATAGAATACCATAAGAATATCAAAGTAGAGTGAATCTCAGCCGTTAATTAACCACCGCAACTCCCGTTTATCTTTTCGCGGGGCCCATATATTTTGAAACTGCCACGCTCTTAAATCGCAATCAACGGTGATTTTCGGGCCCTACGTATCCGCTAATACCGGGACACGTGTAACCTCATGGAGGAGGAAGGAAACATTGCTCATGTGAGTGCACGTGCTATCTGACAAACCAGAACGCGGGACCCACCACGTGAATATTAATGGATGCAGTAATGCAATCAACGGAAGGCGACTGCACGTGCTGGGTTTGTGTGGTCCAATAGAAAAATTCCACGTATTCCCATACTCACATGCTCTAAACCACCGATGTGCTGCTGGCTTTATTTGAAAAAAATATGATGGCTATGTTTGGATCAGTAAACTTTAAATGAAAAAATATCAAAAAAATTTACGGATTCTTGCAAGATCTATTGTTGCTTGATTGGTAGAAAGTAGTTAAAATTTATCACTTATTATAATTTTTTATTTTTGAGATTTTTTAAACTCACGGTACCTGAAATTTTGAAAAATTCTCTTGAATGAAATTTATTATAAAATATTATTAAAATTCATAAATATTATTTTTATAACAAACAAATAAAACTGTTTTCATAAAATAAAAAATAAATTTTTAATTTTATAATATTTTATAAATTTCATAAATTTTAAAATTCGCAAACCAAATATGATTTATAATTTTAACAAAAAAAAAAGTAATAACGAGGATAAATTACATGTGAGATTTATTTAATTAATAGAATAACTTTTTTATTTGTCAAACCAATTAACTAGCACTTTTTTTTTAATTTATCAATAAATTATTCATTTCATCTTTTTTTTCATTCGGCTCAAAAAGAAAATGACCCTTCACAACATTCATCATATATCTAATTCATTTTTTAAAATGATTAATTATTATTTAATTTTTAAAATTTATAAAAATTAATAAAATAATTTTATATTTTGAAAAATTTATTATTTAATTTTCATATTTTAATTTTATAAACGAATTCATCATTTCATTCACTTTTATTGTTATATATTTATAAAATAACTAAAATATCCTTTACTTATAGAAATTATTTCATTAATTTTTATAAATTTTAGAAATTAAATAATAAATAATTTTAAATTTCTAATTATATAATAAAAAAAATTTAAATCTGATTTTTTATAAATATATATATATATATATATATATATATATATATATATATATATATATATAGTGAGAAAGATAAATTATGAATTTTATTTTAGGATAATATTTTTAATTTAAAAAAAATAAAAAAAAGATATTTTAGGTATGAATTTTATTTTTAATTTTTTTAATAAAATTTATAAAAAAAATAAATTAAATGACTAATTTATATGATAAATTAAAATATAGAAATTAAATAATAAATTTTTAAAATATAAATTTTATTTTATTAATTTCAATAAATTTTAAAAGTTAAATAGAAATTAAGTCTTTTCAAAATAATAATAAAGCTAAAATAGTAAAATCCAAACACGAAAGTTTCTCCTATAACAGAAAATCTAATATAAAAGTTTGATAAAATAAATAATAAATAATAAATAATTGAAAATTGAAAATAAGTGCAGAAATGAATCAGAAAATAAATTGACGGCAACTGAGGATGGCCGGAGGAACTTGAGTGGTGGCCTGAATAGAAGAGTTTAGAGGTGCTAGATCGATGCATGAAGGCCCAATCGTGGCCTAATGTCAACGATGGTCGGCGTCAGGTGGAGGAGCTTCGTTCGAATGCCACAGATAAGAACGAGAACCACAAAAAAATTGCTGATTCTCATGGACGGTGGCCTATAGTCACTGATCGATGAGGCCAAGCTTTGAATGCAAGTGACTAGTGATTTAATTTGATTTTCGTCCATTTTTTCACTTTCACAAGCCAGTGCCTTTCGCATGAGCAGGTCCCGCCCGTTGCCAGCGTGAGCTCGAGCCATCCCGCGATCGATCACGTGTCATCATTCGTCACCCAACCCTCGTTGTCTATCGCCGTTGCTGCCTCTTCGTTGGGCATATCCTTCACTGGTCCAGGTGAGCTCTCGATCTGTACTTGTTTTTTTTTCAATTTTGCTTTTTTTTTTTGCCATATTTTCTTTGTAAAATCAAATTCATGTATTATGAAGTTAGAATTTTGAAATTTTCTGGGAGGGTTCACTTATGATGAATTTATTGTGAAATTTGCTTCTCTATAGCTTGTTCAACAAGAGTTTGAAAAATTATTAGTGAAAGAATCTTGAGATTGAGGAAGAGGGTATTTTGAGAATAAAATTTTATTTTATTTTATTTTAATTTTGTTAATGAAAATGATAAAAATAACGAAAGAACTAAATAAATCGATGAAATCAAAATTAAAAAGAATATTTAGTTAATTTGTAAAATCATTTCGTTAATTAAATTAAAGTTCAAGAACGAAATAATAATTTATTCTAATAATAATAATAATAATAATAATAATGCATTTTTGACTTGGTGTTTGTTTATAATCAAATTACAAAATTAACTTAAATCATTTCTCATGTAATTTGCATAATGTTGCAACATGTATAGTATATTAATAGATTCCCTATCATATGGTTCTCACAAATTTGTACTATGTTTTTGTCTTTTGCTAAATATAATAAATGAATGCTTCTATACAAATTTCAGAGATCCCAAATGTTTCAACCTTGAACACATTCCTAAATGAATGAATGAAGTTTTGGGTTTGAAACCTCAAGGCTCTGTTGGGTTTCTATTCTTTTAAGTGGTAATACCAAATCAGTACATTATATTCAAAATTGAGTGTAAACAAGTTCAGTTTCTTGTG
Source organism: Aleurites moluccanus (assembly GCA_948193065.1). Taxonomy (NCBI): domain Eukaryota; kingdom Viridiplantae; phylum Streptophyta; class Magnoliopsida; order Malpighiales; family Euphorbiaceae; genus Aleurites; species Aleurites moluccanus. Next base: position 43,450 of record CANXYC011314740.1, read on the forward strand.
TTCCGCTCAGAGAATTGAATAATGAATAAAACTTGAGCCCAATTACTCAATTCAAGCAGTTTACAAGCGGCATTGAGTAGTTTCATATAATTTTAATATAGTTTAAATTTCTTCGAGTGTTAATTTAAAAATAATAAATAGATTTAGATGAATTTTTATCTTAACAGAGTCAAATTGGAATATCAAAACTAAAATCTATTTGAACTCTAATTAAATTTCAAGACTTGAATTTTCTAATTGAGCTACTTTGAGCCGAACATTGTATTGACTCTGTTGTATCACTAGTTTCAGATACCTTGTAGGATTTAGCATCTCATTTTGACAGAAGAACCCGAAATGCAAATGCACTGTTAAAAAACAATATAGAATAAACATGATGATGAAGAAGCAGAAGTAAGTAGAAAAGCTGGACTTCCCATAAGTATCTCTGTCTATGGGGAAAATTAATGAAAAGGTTAAAAAAAAACAGAAAAATGGAAACTATATTGATAGTTTCTTTAGCCCCTTGTTTATGAGACAACTAATCTTTCCACCCCTCCATGCTCATGTGTCGTGAGGCAAGGCCTTTAGATGAGAAACAGGCATTGATGGTGTCTGGGGCACATCCTCATCATCCCAATCATCACCCCAATTGTTATCCCATCCATCGTTAAGCTCAGACACTACTTTTCCCCCACCGAAACTCGTAGGTCCATGTCTAGTCTTTGATATTTAGACTGAAAGTTGCTTACTCTGGTAGCTGATGCATGTCCATCCTGCTGCCAGTATTTGCAGTACAGCAAAGGCTAAGACAACTATGATAGGGGTTTGCGTTGTGAAGTTTAAATAATTAGACTTATACTCCTTGCCAAAGTTGTCATCAACAAAATGTCCTATATCCAGGGCACAATGTCCATTTCCTGCCCTTGGGACAATCAAGTTTTCACTTCCTCCCTTTCTGATGGTGAACTTCACCTGAAATGTTAATATAAAATCACGATGCATAATGTAGGTCAATCACAACTACTTCAAGCTGAACAGAATGAAGAATAAAGTTACAAGCCAGAAACCAAATTCACAAGACATATTTCGATGAAAATTATACATTGCTACATGATATAAAACCAAAATAATAATAATAATAATAATGCATATTATTTAGAAGGCCATAGTACGGGAAAGATGGGCTAAGGGTTTCACAGTCTGCATTAGTGCCTATATGTGCCTTAGCACAGCAGTCCATGACCACCATTCTAAGTACCTAGGTTGTGTGATGTATGGCAAATGGCAATGCAAAATGTTAGAATTAGATGAATCTTCAGTTCAGCTGGTCAGACAAGCAGGTATAGCCTTCATGCCCTACTAGATGACACACCCTACTTGCAAGAGCTAACCTGAGTATATTATGATAAAAAGCAACTCATTGATCCCAAGAATAAAACTCGATTGACAATCAGTTCTCACTCCAGCATAAATATTGTAACACAAGTTAGAATGGATGCTCAAAGTATAGTGACAATCAGTTCCCACTCTAGGTTTAGAGTTCCAAAATATAGTTCCATAAGCCTAAAAGTGCTAAACTAGTTGACTGATAAATCTATGTTGGAATCACTTTTATACACCAATTTCTGACGGTTAATTCCAGGGGTATTCTCTGCCCTGTCTCAACTACCTTCTATTAATGAGATTGCAATATTCATTCCAATTTACCAATATTATTAGTTTACTACTAAGTTGTGCATGAAGCCATATTAACATGTTACATTTTAAATTTATTCATTTATTCCTACTCTAGGTTTTATTCTAGAGAGCACATTGTTTCTTACCTATACTTGATAAATATCAACTACATGCATAGGAAGGATCAACCACATAAACCAAAGACAAGTGGAAGTTCTTCTATAATGTTTTCAATAAGTATACATTATGTGCAAATAACTCTTTATCTTCTTTTGCTGGGAGTTGAATTTCTGTTTTTTCTATTTCAACAAAATCCGGAGCAGAAATGGCAACTTAAAGAGGTTTTTTCCCTTTATTCAGAATCAAAAGTGAATGCTTATCTGGAAATAATAAGAGAAGAAAATCCATGCATTTCAGTACAAAATGAAATCCATACACTAAAAAGATAATATAAAAGATTTGAGAATTTTACAACTTAAATGAAATTCATGTTCACTGTCATATCACAGCCTATTACAGCTGATAAATGTGCATATTTATCAAAAAAGTCCATAAGTAAATAGGCTATTAGTTAGCTTATTTGCACAGATTGCATGACGATGAAAATCCTGAATTTCTTTGTATACAGATATAGACAGCAGTTGAATAAGGCAAAATGATAAAATGATTAACATGAGCAAAATCAGGATTAAACATGTATAAATTAAGAGAAGCGAACACATACCATTTCCAGAAACTCTTAGACAAGCATCCAACTTCCCATTCATGCACTTGTTAGATGGATCACATTCTTCAACGTGAGAACCCTTTGATGAAAGCTCTGAATCCCTTCATTGACACTCTTATTGGGATTGGTTTCACTTGGCTTATCATTACCATCCTCTGCCTGTTTCTTTTTCAAATTACTATTTTTACTGTCATCACTACCTCCCTCTTGCCGTTTCTTATTTAAATTACTCATTTCACTGTCATCACCATCCCCTTGCCGTTTCACATCATTATTTGCTAAGGAAAAAGATTGGCTATCCGAATTATCATCATTATTAGTAGTAGTAGTGTTAGTATTAGGATTATGAATATTATTATCCTCACCAATATTTTTGTTTATTTCAATCACTTGATTTCCTTTATTCTCGTTTTCTTTATGAACTCCATTAGAATCTGAAATTGTGCCCGATTCACCTACTTGCTCATTTGAACTAGTTGTGTGTTCTGATTGTGGATCTACATTATTCTTAGCACTCACAATCACCTAGTTCAATAATCCATAATCAATTAAACAACATTAGGACAAATTAACAATACAAAACACTTAATTAATTAAGGCAAATTCTTCATTAATTACCTTGCAATCAACAAGAGAGCAGTCAACGACAAGTAGAAAAAGAATAATACCCAGATAAAGAGCACGGTTTATTTCCATATTTTGAGATAAACCCAATTGTTTATTGTATTAAAGAACTCTGCTTGCATAAGATTAGAACAAAAAAATTATACCAAATTGTGAGAGTTCAAAGAAACGGAGTCATGAAAGAGGTAAAGAGTTGTAGAGAAGAACTGACGCAGAACACGAGTGCGTGCTTCTATTTCGTAAGTTCTTGCTTGAATTCTTCGCTACGCTTCTCATCGAGCTAAACTAAATGAAGAGGAAGTTTGAAGAATTTGTATTTATTAGGGTTTAATAGTTGAAATCAGAACTGAGAGACACAAATGGAGTGAAGTTGACTCATTTGTTGATTTCTTCAAATTATTATATTGTTGGTTTCATCTGTTTTTTTTTTTGCTTTGATATAAATATATTAAATACAATATTTTAAATAATTAATTATTCTTTTAACATTTTTAATTTTTTTAACCGCAATTACTCATAATTTTTTTTAATAATCTAACCTTCTTAGCTAAACAAGGTTGATGTACACTTACTAACCCTCATTCTCTTATGGCCAAAACATTAAAAGGCAAATATTTTTCTCATGGTTCTTTTCTTGATGCCAAAATGGGACATATTCCTTTCTGAGCATGGCAAAATTTGTTAGAAGAGAGACGAATTCTAATTCATGGATTGAGATGGAAAGTTATAAATGATCATTCTAATTCTTGTTATATGAATGCTTGGTTGCCTACTGCTTATTCTTTTAAAGTAAAGCCGAAAGAGTGTGCTGATAAAAATATATTTTTTTTAGTCCATTAACTTACAGATTCTTTAATTCATTATCGGAATGTGAATCTAGTGCACCAAAAATCTCAAGAAGAGGATGTTAAGGTCATTTTATAAATTTACTTAGTACTACTGGCATTCGAGATAAACAGGTACAATTCAATAAAATTTGGCTATCTAATCGATTATGGCTTGAGACTATTGGTCTATTGTCTTCCCATAGTCATGGTAATGATGATCATAATCCTATGACTAGGGATAGATGAAAGGTTTATGGGCTTTATACATTCCTATTAAATCAAGTGTTTCTATAGAGTATTTCATATTAGTTTGCCCATAAAAGATCTTCTTCACAAGAGACTGGTAAAGTTCCCACCAGATTATAAAGTTCCCATCAGATTATATATTTTAGGATGAAGTGGAAATGCTTTAGCATTTATTTTTCATCACTTATCCTAAGACAATTGCCAATTGGATAAATTCTCTACTCAAACTTAAATCATCTCTTATTTCAGATAATAATTTCTTAGATGAATGGGAAAAGTTGATAGCAAATTTAAAACTAGATCCACAAGGAGATGAGTTTATTGTGTTACCTATTCTTTTGTTATGGCAAATTTGGAAAGCAAGGAACTCCTTGGTTTTTTATAATGAAAACTTTAATAGTGTAGATGTGATTCATAAAGTCATACATTATCATGAAGAGTTTAAGCTGGCCACTCAAGATCTTGACTTACAAACTTCAAAGATGGATAATACCTATGCTACTAATTTTTCTCAAGTTTGGGAAGCTCCTTCTTCTTTTATTAAATTAAGTTTTGAAGTTGCACTTTCTAAATCTCAAAAAGTAGGAAGTCTTGGTGTGATAGCAAGGGATTATAATGGCTAAAGTATATCTTAGTATGTTCTGAGGCATTCCTTCGGTTTAAATCCTGTTATTTTGGAAGCTTTGGTAGCAGTTTGGATTTTTTGTCTTATTAATTATTTCATTTTTGATTCCATGTTTTTTATGTACTATATAAAAAAATATTAGTTATCAAAATATTTTAAATAAAAAATGATATGACAGATAAAAAAGATCATAAAATAAGAGATGAATACACAATAAAATAAAACAGAAAATTCGAAATGCTTTAGCAGTGAGGGGAGCAATTCTTTTAGCAAAAAGAAAGATTTTAAACAGTTTATATTTAGAGTTATCTTTAACATTATATAGATTGCTAAAAGAAGCTCCAAATATAGATTTAGTAATAGGGAAGGGCGGTATGTGTCTTCCCTTAATTTTTAAATTTTTTAATATAAAATTATTATTTAATTTTTAAAATTCATAAAATTAATAAAATAATCCTATTATTTTAAAAAATTAATTTTTTAGTTTCTAATAAAATATTATTTAATCATATATTCTTTTATTTATTCTTTTTTTTGACCTTTTAACTTTTAGATTTTTTTAAGATAAATTATTATTTAATTCTTGAAATTTAATAAAATTAATAAAATAATCATTTTATTTAGAAAAATTAATTTTTTAGTCCATAATTTATAGTGTTTCATTTCTAAAAAATTTATATCTTTCCTAGATATGAGGGGTGTTCCTCCTTCTAAAAAATTTTCCAACCCCTCTATATTTCTATCTTAAGAAAGTATTATTTTAGACTCTTATAAGTTAACTGAAATTTTGATAATTGCACCTTTTCTTTTGTTAGAAGAACTCATTGTTTGGCAGAAAAAACATTTGATCTTTCAATTTATCTTTGCTCAAGTTTTTTCGTATAAGAAACTTCATGTAATCTGTTTCTATCATGGAAAAAAATATGGCGAGGATGTTGCCTATGATAGGAGTTGTTTATGTTGGGTTGTAATTTTGATGGAGTAATTTTTTATAAGAAAAAGGAAAATGTTGGGCCAATGGTCCTTTTTTGGAGCTATGAAACATTATGTAGAATGGATATTTTTCAACAATGATGATTACAATTGAACTAATTTTGTTGGTCCTTACATCTAGTATCCATTTGAAAAGTTTGAAATTGAAATTAGAATTAAAATTTTTAATTTCAATATTAGATAGCTATTTAAAATTAGAATTGAAATTCTAATTATAATTCTATGAAATTATAATATAACTAAAAAATTAATTCTACAATTTTATTTTCAACCTATAAGAATTATAATTTCATAATTACAACTGCAATCCTCTCTCCCACCGCCATCCTCAGCATCACTGCCACCTTCCATCTCCACCCTCCAGCACCACCATCATTATTGGCAATGATGGTCTGCCACCGCCGACAATGGTGGTCCGCTACCTCTAACAATGGTAGTTCGTCTGATGGTCATCACCGACTATGATGACTCATCGGACTGTCACCGTCGACAATGATGATTCACCAAATCATCATCGCAGGCAATCCACCGCCGCCGCCACCGCCACCGCCACCGCCGATAGTCTACCACCACTTTCAACTTCACCGCCACTTTAATCGTTATCAATTTTTTATTTAATTTCAATTTCAATTTTTTGTGTGAAACAAATATTAGAATTACAATTTCAACATAATTCTAATCCTAGAGAATTAGAATTGAAACTGAAATTCTCAATTTCAATTTCAATTCCAATTCTTTGTCCCCAAATAGACTCCTATAGATTTTTAAATTTTGAGTTATAGTTGAGTGAGAGAACCAACCCACCTTTCTTGTGCGTACAACAATTAAATTTTAGGAAATATTACATAAATATATTATTTTTTTTTTTATTTTACGGTTATTTTTTTTTATTTTTTATTTTTGCTATATTTTGCTATATGTTTAGTATATATGTATAGTATCTTTGGTATATGATTGATATATGTGATATTTTTGAAAAAATATTTTTAGATATGTAATATTTTTAAAAAAATATTTTTAAATATATAGTATTTTTAATTTTTTTTAACAGTAAAAATGAAATATTTTTTATTTTTAATTTTTGAATATTTTTGAAAAAATCTGTAAATTGTACAATCAAAATGGCTTTTCAATGATCTCAAGGCCCACAGCTAACAATCTTCGATATGTAAAAAAGGCCTTAATTCTTCTTCTACAGAGGTTTGACTCTTATTGTCCAATCCATTTTGGGGTATATGACCCAATCAAGATCACCGCCAGGAGAAGACAAGACAGCAGCCGGTCACATTGTTATGGGTAAATTCTACGAAAGCTCTAGGCCAGCCTGGCTATTGGCTAATACTCTCAAATTTCTACTTCAAAAAAACCTAAATCATGAACCAAGTCAAAATTAAAGATTGAAACAATACATATGATCCACTTTGCAATGCCTATTACATGACTTGTTACTAAAAAGACATTACAACATGAAAGTTGACATTATATTGCATTATTATGGCAGCTTCCTTAGCCTCTCTTAACTAATTAGATGTGCTAATTAAAAAACCCTAACACCTCTCTCTCACTCGCCACCCATCTCCATAGACACTTCCACGTGGTGGGTCGGCGGCCGTGCTCATCGATCACATTTTACACCAAAGTCAACTTACCCTATCTTGAAGGGTTCCATACAAGTAGTCATGGAAGAAGTCTTAATCTTAATACGCATGTATAGTGAAGAAGAATAATTAAAAGGGATGCTGTCATAAATAATTAATATATAGTTAGGGGGCAAAAGTTTTTCCAAAAGTGATAGTTATAAGAAGTCTAATATCATACTTCATAATCAAACTAATATATTAACTTAATTCATTTTAACAAACTAATTATCCGAAATAAAAAGAAATATAAATTTATAAAAAAAATTTCATCTAATCTATTTAAATTTAATTTTATATATAAAAAATTATTGTTTGATCAATTCAAATTCGACTTTTACCCATAATTTTTTTTTTTACCTATTAAAAACTAATATCCTAATTTCATCCCTGCTAATAGTCAGGATCTGAAGATAAGGAGGGACCATTTATAAGATAGAAAAAGATAAGAAATTATATTCAGTTTTATCTTTTTAAATCAAGCTGCACAGAACAAGTCTTATCAGTATACAACCAATCATCCTCTAGATAAAAGCCAATGCTTGTCAAAGAGGCGGTGGATTCATACTCATATTTCTACTGCATATATATAATTATATATGAGTTCTCACAAAAGGAATAAATAATCAATTAATTAACTAATTCCATCTTTTATTTTTGGTTAGTAAACTTGTTAGAAGTTGGGGTGAACTTAATTATTAATTAATATATGGCCTATATTTTGTATGTGATTGATTGGCTAGCCATGGATTTTATGAGGTTAGCTCATGTGAACTTGCTTCTACTTCAGCTAATTTCCTGTCCAAGCAACAAGAAAAATCAAACAGAGAGGGTAGGCTTCGTTCAGATGATGCAGTTGCAGTCGGCGCTTAACGATAAGAGAGTTAAATATTAACAATTAAAAATTTTAATTTTTAACAATTTAATTATAATTCACTAATTTTTAAATTTAAAACGTCATTACAAAAACTATAATTTACTAAACATATCATATTAACCGTTGAAACTTTAAACACTAAATACTAATCACTTTGTATAAGTAAAGATTAAAAAAATTGGTGGATGAAATGTAACCCAATAATAATGCCTGTATATTTTAACTCATGCTTTATAATTTTTTTTATTTATTTTTTTTTATAAATAATATAATGTATAAAAAAATATAAAATATAACATGAGACATATAAATAAATGAAGATTCAGACTGCTGTAAGTTAACAAGGAACTCATTAAAGGACTTGCAAGTTAAACTGGTGGCAAATTCACCTGCTTATCACTATATGAGCCCAGGCCCATGTGAGCCACTCGGCAGTAGCAACGTGTCTGGCTCAGGCGACAGGACCACCTGGACTGTCGGCGTTTCCGGATAGTGTTTTTGTGACCAAGTCTATATACGGACAAAACACAACTTTTTAAAAAGTCAATCTAAGAAGCTGCAACTCAGTTGAGCGTCAGACTGTCTGAAAATGTTACTCCTTTCCTATCCTCTCTTTCAACCACTTTACTGTAACAAATTAACAATCCAGCAAATCCTCACTCAACAGAGGAGTCAAATTCAAAGAAACATTACAACAATACCCTTCAAGCCAAATTTTAAAAAATTAATATTAATAATGTTCATCCTCTTTAAAAAATTTCTCATGTACTGAAAAGAAAAATGCAAATTATCACTTTAAAATAAGAGATAATGCTTAACTAACCATTATTTCCCCTGCTTCAGTTAATTATAAATTCAAGGCTTAATTAAGTAGTTTAACCCTATGAGTGTCTGAGAGGCAAAGTTGGACAAATGAGCAAAAGAGCAAAGCGTGAAAAATGTAGAACGTGAAGAGAGTAAACATGAGATTTAGAAGATTAACCTGTGGGAAAAATAGTTAGATTAATTCACATGTACTAAATAATACTAATACATACTTCTCGTTTGGGGCCGTTAGAGATGTGTAGACTTTCACAAGCTTTGTCTTCTAAAAGCCCATTATTATTATTATTATTATTATCATCACCTTTTCAAGCCTATCTGTACGTCTTTAAGCACCTTACTCAATTGGATCCCATTTTTTTTTTTGGTGGTCGACCAGTAGCTTTCTTCTTGGTGTTAATCACCATTTTGAACAAATGGTCTAACTCCTCAATTCAATCACGACCGGTTGTACCGCCTTAGCTCGTTCTCATTTGGGTTTCCCAAGCTATTATCGTTCCTAAATTGGCTTACCTTAGTTCGGCTCATCTTTCAAAAAGTTTTCTCCTTTTTAAGGTACATATACCTATTAATGTTGAGATTAAAATATCTGAACTTCACTCTCTAAAAGTTTAGATTTAGATAATTCCCCACAAGCAGGAGTACTAATATGTAGTTAAGGCCTAATCTCCATTAATGAGAAATGTTTAAGGTGTACTAATGATCTTTTAATTTCATTGTATTGAATCATATTTTAAAGCTGTGAAATTTTTATTATGAGCTTTAATTAGAGCTAAATTTACTAAAAAAATTATTTAAATTGTAATTAAGCTCAATACTTTCCTTACACTTATAGACATAATCTAATGATAATTTTATAATGAATTTATATTTTTGAGTATTTCATTCTTCCAATGTTCAAAAAATAAAAAAAAATTAACATAGATGTTTCTAAATTACTTCTTTAATTTTTTGTTAATAAATTAAATACTTAGCTAATAAGAAATATTCGAATGCGTGATTTCAAATCTTAATTTATTAAGAAATCACAAATTAAATAGATTAAATTTTTATAAAATATGATATTTTTTAAATTTAAACTCAACCAATAACAAACAAATCTGATATAATTTTATATAAGTATGTTACGATGGTTCAGTCCAGTTTCATACTTTGTAAATTTTTCCTCCATCTCACTGTGAATTGTAAATTAAAGAGGTAGTTTAAGTACCTATATATAAAACCTTTAGTTGAATTTTGGCAACAGTTTTAATTTCATTAACAAAAATAGTAAGGGAGTTCAAGATTTTCTTATATCAATATTCATGTCAATATCTGATACATAACTAAAACTGATAGTGGTGTGCAAAATCTATCTATTTTGGATTTTGAAGCCAATTATAGTACTATAATCTAATTAGATTGCTTCCCTTTATACATGTAGTTATGGTATTGCTTGTCTAGTCATGGAACTTTATTATTATTTTCTTGTACTTGCAACATGTGATAGTCAGACTCATAATTAAGGAGAGTGGAGACTTATCATGCAATAAGCAACCTATACAATTGGTAGTTTATGAAAAAGTTTATTTGATAAAAAATTGTGTAAATGTTCATTAATTTCTTAGAAAAACATGCTTAATTAATTAAATATTGGTATCTATAGAGTCATAGAGAGAATTGCTTTTGCAGAAATAATGAACCCTTTGACATTTAAGTTCCCAAACTTCGTGGATGCCACTACAAAATTTTCCTACTCAGTTGAGTTTATTATATTTTTGCTATTTCATGCAGGTTTTGCCTCCCCATTTTAGAGTAAAGGTTTAAATTTCTCTCTTATTTTAGTAATTTTTAATTAATTTCTCACTTTACAAATGATACATATATAAGACAAATCATATGACGAAATATATTTAAATATTTAATTCATTATCAGATCTCACACGTTCTTAAATTAATTTTTTTATAAGAAAATTTTAGTTTACAAGTCAAATAATTTGAAAAAGATAAATGAAGAGAGTATTTAAATATGAAGTTAAATGTTATAAGCTGCGTATTAAGAGGAAATTAAGAAGTTTTGTGGTTTTTGAAATATTTGGCTAAAAAAAGGAAACTAGATTATTTTCAATATTTAACGTAAATTTTAAAAGTTGGGGGAGGAGCTTTTTTATTAACGTTCGTTTTTAACAAAACTGATTATTTTAACAAAACATTAGTTTTTATCCAAACACTCTGGAAGTAATCATATTTTAGTTTTAAGCTTATTTTAAATAAAATTTAAATTTATAATCTTATAATTTAGAAAATAATTTTAATATTATTAAATTAATGTAATATTTTTTATAAATTCTTAGTTTAGTGAAATTTAGAGTAATAATTAATAAGATATACTTAAATTAATGCATGAAATTCATTTTCACGTGATAAAGTAAAATAAATAATTTATATATTTATTGTTAGATTAAATCTCAATATATAAAAGTAAAATAATCGTTATGAATGCATTATAATTGTTTTATTTTTTATTATATGATTTAATAATAATTTACAGATTTAACAACACGATTAATTAGATGTGATTTTTTAGTAGTTTATTTTTATTTTTTATTTAATTATGAAAATATTTCATTTAATTTCATTACTAACACTAAGTAAACTAACCATTAGAATAAGAAATGAAACAGTTAATACAGCTTCCGAAAACTAATCTAAAAAAAAAATAAAACTTGGTTTTTCTATTATAATTTAAAATAAGAGGGCAATCTAGTCATTAAGCAACAAAAATTTCCACTATCTTGGACAAGTTCAAACCACTTGAAACTGAAGGCTTTCGGTGACTGTGAACACGGTTAAATAGATAATTAGAGTCATGAGTCCTTTGTTCTGCTGCTATAAATATTCAGCTCTGGACCCAACCATAAATCTCAGTATTGTGCCCCCAACGCCTCCTTTGACACGCCTATCTGCCTTGCAGGAAAAGAAAATATCTAATTCCTTTCTTTTTCCCTGCAACACCTCTAATGCTTAATTTTTATCCATATCCACTCTGGTTTTCTTCTTTTCAGATTCCAAAATCAAATTCTAAGTTTTTTCATGATTTTTTTTTGTGCTCTTAAATTTCTTAATTAAGAAAGATCATAGCTTTTCTATTTCTTGTTTTTCTCTGTTTCTCTGTTCTTTATAAACCTATTTTGATCTTTGAAGGAAAAGGGACAATTTTTTTTTAGTTCTTTGTTTCCTTCCTTACTTCACTTTCATTTTCTTTTCAGTATCTCTCTGTTTCCTCCTGAAAAAAAATTTCCATGGCTATGGAAAGAATGCAAGAAAATAACGTTCCTTTCGGAGTCACCAATGCACCCGATATTGGACCCTCATTATCACAACTGATATTAGCGGGAGGCAGTAACACCTTAGATTCAATTTTCTCTCATTGCCCTTCAGCAAGCACTATTACTAGCTCTGATTTTGAGCCTTTAGGGTCTTCAGTCTATCTTCGCCAGAGAGATCTCTTGCAAAAATTTTGCCAAGAAAACAGAACAAATACTAGTAGTTCATTTTCTCGCAATTTGCTAACGAACACACTTCAAAGTTCTGTTCAAACAAGCAATTATTTAGCCCCATGCAAGAAGAAACTATACAGGGGAGTGAGACAGAGACATTGGGGCAAATGGGTAGCGGAAATTAGACTCCCTCAAAACAGAATGAGAGTCTGGTTAGGTACTTATGATACTGCAGAAGCTGCAGCTTATGCTTATGATCGAGCAGCTTATAAGCTTAGAGGTGAATATGCAAGATTGAATTTTCCAAATTTAAAAGATCCCAGCAAGTTAGGATTCTCAAATAGTAATAGATTGAATGCTTTGAAGAGTTCAGTAGATGCCAAAATTCAAGCAATTTGCCAAAAGGTTAAAAGAAAGAGGGCAAACAAGAGTGCAGCAAAGAAGAGTAATGTTGATGCTAATAATACAGAGAATATTGAATTAGCGAAAGTAGATTCAAATTCATCATCTCCTTCCTTATCATATTTATCACCTGATGTTTGTAGTGATAATTGGTATAGTGAATTAGTTTCACCAACTGTATCTGAAGAGTTCTGGAAATGTGAAAATTCTCCTTCCTCTGTTTCTACAGAGTGCCCAATCATGGTGCTAGAGGACATGGGATTTGAAGACTGCTCACTAGCAAGAATGCCTTCTTTTGATCCTGAGTTAATATGGGAGGATCTTGCAAACTAGGCAATCATTTCTTGATTTAGAGTCCAAATTATGAGAGAGGATTCTTGATTTAGAGAAATTTATACGTTCTTTGTATCTGCTTTGTTTTGTTTGTCATAACTTGCAGTTTCAATAGGACTAAGTATGGCATCTTTCTATGTGATACCTGTTTGGTTAGGAATTTTAGAGCTTGTTTCAATTTTAGTTAAAGGGTTCTTGTTGTTTGTTATTGTAGTTAGGGCCTTTATTTTTGTATGAAGGCATTGAAGAACGATCATGCAACACAACCAATATGGTGTTGTATGTGAAGAATATGAGTTTGATTTGGTAGTTATTATCTTTTCAGTAATTATTAGAAGATTTTTTAGCTTTTCTATTTACCCTTGTTGTTACTTGCCATGCTTAATTTAATTGCTAATGTTCTTCGAAAGGTAGAGTTGTGCATGTATTCTCATTTTCCTCTTATAGATTTTGAGACCCTTAAGGATCCATCATGCTATAAAATGACCTTACAGCTATTAGAGTTTTTATTTTATAATTTGGTTAAAAAATGAGGAAGCAGGAAAGTTGAAACAAGTACATAATAATTGAATTACTATCTCAATGGCACAATATTAGAAAATAATAGTTTTATCTAATTAAGGATTAATTTAATCAATAACTTTTTAGTTCAGTAATATTATACTTATATTTAAAATTGAAAAATAATAAATTTAAATTTTGATTAGAATTCAATTTATCAAAATTATACGATTAGTTTGTCTTAAAATTAAAATAGATAAATAAAAATAAAATGAATGTGATTTTTGAAAAAAATATATTTTAAGGTTATATTAGAAAAAAAAATAATGATAATCTATATATACTTCAATAAAATAAAGTTAAATTATTTAAATATAAACTATCATAAAAATACATTTATTATGAATTAAATAAATAAAAAAAGAAATTCTATCTAAATTATTTCATTCCAAATAAATTCTTTAAGTGAAAACATGACTCTAGTTACAATCAAATTGACATTACAAATCATAGAAAAACATTGATAATGATAAACAATTTAGTTATTTTTAGTTTATAATTTTAATTTTTTTATTCACACATAAAATAAAATAAGACTATTTTTTTTTTTAACGGAAAGAGAGTATAAAAAAAAAAGAAATGTAATGAGTTTTAGTGGATTGATATGAGCAACACAACACAATTGATCTGATGATCTGCCGAAGACAGCCCCGTTTTTGCAACTTATCCTCTCCCCATCCTTAATACTGTGTGAGAGAACAAGTGGTCCTCGTATTTTCGAACCATAAATAAACATAACAAAGATAGAAAGATCGCCTGCTCAGATTAGCTCCGTTCCTTTAAGTGTGACAATGCGAATGCAGTTTCTTGTAGCATCTTCCTTTTGTGCTAATTTGATGCTTGATTTAAAACCATTTGCAAGAAAATCAAGTAAATTATAAATTTGTAAATGAAGTTATTTTTATTTTAATTTGATATGATATCAAGAAATTATGATTTTGATTAATGAGATTAAGGTTTAGAATCCGTAAATGTATGAAAAATATTTAATATAGTTTGATTTATTTGAATTTATTTTTGTTCATATTAAATTATTGTGTTATTTGTAAGTTTAAAAATTAATCATATTATTAATGTATGAACTTTTCAAATTTTTTTGTTTTGGTGTTAAATATTTTTTCATATTCAAATGTATGATCTATGAGCTATCAAATATTTTTCAATTAAATATTTTTTTTTTTGGGACGATCGAGACTCACAAATAATATAGTTGGCCGCTGTGTAGATTTAGAATAAAAAAGTGGTTCCCCACATATTATGCATATGTATCTTACCTAGTAAAATTACCATACAACCCTCATTATTTACATAAAATTCAAAGTGTATGAGCCTTCGAAATAATTCAAAATTCAAGTCTCAAGTCTTCATTTGTAACCGAAAATATTCAATTTGGGATATGAATTTTATCCCAACATTTGATATGGGTGTTAAAAATAATAGATTTTGATAAGAAATAATGATATCTCAATATGTTGGACTTCAATTTAAGTCCAAGACCTATGATTTATGGATTCGCTATTGCAACTCATAGTCTAATAGTTCAATAAATCATCTTCAAACTCAACTAACACGAGCAACGTTAAGTTTGAACATGAGGAAGAAGGAAACCTCCTTCAAATAGGAGTTTGGGAAAAAAAAAAAGTCTGAATAGATGATTCCTCTCTAGAAAAAGACATTTTAAGGAATAAAGAAAAAAATTTATCGCTTCTCTCGAGAAGTAGCTTGTCCAAACAAATAGGCTGTGTCGTCAAAACTCACTTATCATTATTAATAAAAAAAAAAAATATCATATGACACTTTACCACCCACAAACAAGTGATCATATTAGAATGATGCATGCATTTAGCATGAAGACATACCAAGAGTAGTGTAATTTGACCAAGTTTGCTATCCATCAATCAGAAATGACTACTCTTTGATCATTCTTTGAAATTGGGATACTTGTCTAAACACTTTAATCTAATAATATATCAATCAAATATAAATAAGAGAAATTTTACAATATAGACGTTCCTTCTTAAAGATCATTAAAACAGTCTAAACTTAACCATCAGAGTGGTCATGCTAAGTTTCGGCTTTATCCTTTAATATATATATTTTTTTATCTTTTAAGTTCAAAAATATTCATTTAGCTTCAATTCATTTAAAAAAATCTAATGTTATTCACTTAAAAATTAATAAATTATCATGTTCATTTGACCTATTAAACTTTACTTTCAACTCAATTATTTTCGACTCAATTTATATTTTCTCTGTTAATTATATTAACACTATTAATAAAATTCAGTAAAATGAAATTGTGAGATCCATATTGTATGTTAAAATAATTAAAATTTTAAAAAATATATTTAAACAAAAATATTAAAAGTTAAAAGTTAAAAATTTTAAAAAAAATAAATAAACCCAGTTCTAGATTTCATTGGGTTTGAATTATTGATTGGAAGAAGAAACTATTGTTTTGTAGTTCAGCGTTGCTACTACTTCCTGTGCTGCTATTACTTTTTTGCTAAGGGCACCAGCTTCCCAAACCCGTGAATTGTTGATTGGAAAAGAGGGTAATGAAGGATCGTCGGAGGGAACAGTAACAGAGGGCTTGAAACCCATAAATGTTGTTGTTACGGGTGGGAAATTGATATAGAAAGGTAGGTTGAGGGTTGTAGTGTTTAAAATATAGTAATTCTTGCTGTATTGTAATTTAAGAGTTTAAAAATATTTCTTTAAAATTTTTAAAATTTATAATATAATAATATTTTTTATAACGAATCCAATGATATATATTTTTTATATAAAATAAAAATCAAATGAATTTAAAAATAAATATTAGAAGTGTTTTAAATTTAGATTATTAAATTTTAACGCTCTAAATTTAATATATTTATATTATAATTTTTTAAATTTATTTAATTTTTATTTCATACAAAAAATATATTATTGGATTCGTTATAATAAATATTATTATATCATAAATTTTAAGATTTTTATAAAATTTTTTAGGCTATAAAATAAAAATACAATAAAAATTATTGTATTTTTAACAAAACAGCCTACTCAACCCTATAAAGATTTGGTAGTTGTGTAAACCAAACAGAAGGGATTGGGTTACTTGCGAGTATGACGTTGGAATTGGATGCATAATTCAATCGTTGAAGAGGGAAATGCCCTACCAAATTGGAGAATGTTCATCAAATATATATATTTTTTTCCTTTTGATTGTTTAGGGAGGGAAGATTAATAACTATCAATAGTGTGATTTTTGAAATCAGTGTCAGGATTTATTATAAAAAAGTTTAATATGAAAAAATAACTCATAAATTACTTGAAAAATATATAGTTTTAAAGACAAACAACTATTAAATCAAAATCTTATTAGTGAAAAAATAAAAATTTAAAGGCTCAACACAAAAATATTTAATTTTCCTCAAAATTTTCAATGTAAAAGAAAAAAAAAACAATAAAGGAAATATTTATTATTGATATATAATAGAAGAAAACCCCACCTCATATAAAAAGAAGGGATTTTTTAAAAAATAATGAAAAAAAATAATTTATTTTTACTGCTAGAAAAAAAAAATTTAAAAAATATTACATATCTAAAAATATTTTTTAAAATATACTGCATATCTAAAAATATTTTTTCAAAAATATGATATATATCAAACATATATTATATACATATCAAATATATATAAAAAATAATAAAAAAAAAGGTAAATTATTTTTTAAAAAAAAAACAATATATTTATATAATATTCTCTAAAAAGAATCATATCTTAGTCCAGTGGATATTGGGCCTCCCAATATCAACTGGCAAAATGTAGGTTTATGGGTTTAGCTTAGCCCATCCATTACAGAGCATTACCGCATATGAATGACCCATTGTTTGTGATTTTTTAGCATTAAATGAAATTTTTAATATTATTTATTTGTTTTTAGCACATCTTAACATTCATTTTAAAATTGTATTACTATTCATAAACATGTTTTTGTCATTTGTAAATGATCAAATTTGAAAATTAACAAACATTTAAGTTAAAAAGTCTTATTGCTTATTTAGATTAACGATTAAAAACTATCATAGAAAGTTTAACTTTTTAATTTTTAACATAAGATATATAATAAATTTAAAATAATAATTGAAATATTGAGAAACATAATTTTTAAATATTAATCTTTAACCCTTTAATTTTTAATCGCTGGTCATTAACTAACTGTCAATAATTAATCGTTATTACATTTTATTAATTGATTGAAATACTTATATGAGATTAGAGTAAATGATTGAAATTACTGATATTTGATTTCTTTATCAACTCAAATATAGTAAAATGATTAATTAGCCAACCACTTGAAATTTATTTATTTTTATGTTGAATTGATTCAATTTTGTCTCCATACATACGCTTAATTTTTTTTCTTTTATATGGATAGGATTCATTCGAAAAATAGCCAATGAACTCTCCAAGAAAAAAAAAAAAAATTGAAAATTTGGGTTAGCTGCATTAATTATCTATTTTTTTTTTTCAAGTTATGAATCACAATTCAATTTTAAAATTTTTAGCATTCAACTCATCTTATAGCACATTATGTTAATGTTGGTACTAATTTTGTTATTGAGAAGTATAAACATGAAAACAATAATATTTTTTTTCTTCTAAATATTATAGATTTTAATATAGTTATAAAAATCATGTAATATTTGCTTTGCATGGTTTTTTTTATTTTATCTTAATTAATTAATATCTAATTATTATTTTTAAACTTATATTTTTATTTTTAAATTAAAATATATTATTTTTAATTATAAATGAAGATTCATGGTATTCAATGTCTAAAATGAATAAGGTAACAAAAAATTTATATTAAATTTCTCTGAATTTTATGATTATAATATGTAGTATTATTTCCTTGTTAAAAATTATCAAAATTCTCTGTCAATAAACTTCTTTTTTCAAACAAGAATATTATATCGAATTATGTTTATCGTAATAATTTTAAAAATAAAAGTTTTGCATGAAATTATTTTTATTTTATTTGTAGAATATGACTTATATTTGTCTTAATTATTTTGATAAATGGATTGGATCCTGATTTGAACGACATCGTTTCATTATCCCTGGTAATATCAAAATATTGTGCAGATAATTTATATTTCCACTCCATCTTCTATTAAAAATCTCTACCAATCCCCAAGAAAGTACGGATAAATAAGATTTAAAAATAAAAAAATAAAAAAAATTGCAAGTTGCCATTTATTACAAATTTTTAAATCATTTTTAAAATGAAAGAAAACGATTAGATGGGAAGAAGCTCTGGGCCTTTCGCTATTGGAGGAGCTGCCAATACTGGCGGTGCATTTTGGACGCTTCTGTTAAGACCTCCTTCACTATCTTATACGTGATTCAGCCGTTAGAAGAATCTCCGGTGCTTTCCGGCGATCTTTTGACTTTTTTCAGGTGAGGATTTTCCCTTGTCTTTTTGCTTACCTGGATGGTGACCATCGATTATATGAAGGTGAACGGCAATGCGTTTAGCAAGATGGAAGATTACATCAAGAGGCACCACAAGCACGACGTTAAAGATCATCAGTGCAGCTCTTCTCTCGTTAAACACATCAAAGCTCCTGTTCATCTCGTAAGCTCCTCTTAATTTAAGCATAATTTTTCTATTTAGGTTAATCGATTTATTATTGGTAGATCCGATAACATTTTAGGTTATAATTTGTTGTTCTAATTGGCCTGGATTTCAACTTTAGAGCCTTTTTGGATGATAATATTATATAATGTTTGTGGTATTATGAATTAGGTATGGTCTCTGGTGAGAAGATTTGATCAACCGCAGAGGTATAAACCTTTTATTAGTAGGTGCATTGTACAGGGAGACCTTCAGATTGGAAGTGTTAGAGAGGTAAATGTTAAGTCAGGACTTCCAGCTACCACTAGCACTGAACGATTGGAGCTGCTAGATGATGAGGAGCATATATTTAGGATGACAATTGTTGGAGGAGATCATCGGCTTAAGGTATCCTTATCAATTGTTTGATCTTATTATATGTGTGTGTTTATATGACGAGTTTGATTGGCTTTCTTGAATGTTGTTGAAAGTTGAAACCGTTGGTATTTTAGGTGTTCACCTGAGCATTGGTGGAAACATGAATACTTCATATATTTGATAGGATTGGATTTGTTAATATGATGTGAATTTTGGCCTATAGTATTGGCTATGATAATCTGTGGCAGTGCATTAATTTTTTTATGATTGATTTATTTAGTCTATTTAGATGGAAATGCAGCTTTTTCTTTTAAGATACTTATCAGTTGGTTATAGTAAACAGCAGTGCAGTTCAATTAGTAAATTGTAGTGTCTTAGATAAAATGTAAAATTGTCGACAAGTTTATAGATAAGTTATTGTTGAGTAATAAAGTGATTTAGTTGCAGCTTGTGGGGACACTTAAGTTGAGAAAGAAACATATGAAACGTTACAATTGGGTCCACCAGAGGACAATTTCTAGTTAACAGGTTGATCAATGTCATTTGAAATTGGGATTCTTAAGTGTTGAAAGCTTGCAAAAAAAGAAACATTGATTTCCATACAACTTTACTAGTGGACTATCACTACTTTGTTTTAGAAAATCAAGTTATTCAAGTTGTTTAGAGCTTGTATGCACGCCTATCATCAAATTCAGGTGCTATTCCAAGGGATGATAGTTGGACAGAATTATATTTTTGTTACATGTTTTGATATTCGCTAGATGATGTGAGGATTCTTATTATAATTAGCTAGAGCATTCTCCATTGCCCTCTTAAAATTCACATTTCAGGATGCTCACTGAGTGTTCATAACATGCATGACTTTTGCAGCAGATTTTCATTATTTTCTGTATGTTGGTTATAATCAGAAGTTGATAAGTTTCTTTTGTCAGTCCGTTACCCTGTGTTGATGAGACCTTCCTCTTGGCTCCTGGCACACCATCATCTGTAGTACAAACTAAGTTGCTTGTCACTGCCATATTTGATTGTTAAACTTCATATGGTCGAGCCTCAGATTTTTTTTTTTGGTAATGGATACAATGTAATTCTTCCATCAATTGACGTTCTTAATCTTCTGCTTTATTTCCTCAAATTTGCAGAACTACTCATCCATCATTACTGTACATCCAGAGGTCATCGATGGGCGACCAGGGACAATGGTTATCGAGTCATTTGTGGTTGATGTGCCAGATGGGAACACTAAGGATGAAACATGTTATTTTGTTGAGGCCCTGATCAAATGCAACCTGAAGTCTCTGGCTAATGTGTCAGAGCATTTGGCTGTGCAAGACCTAACTGAGCCCATTGACAGAATCTAAAGTATGTGGGGCAGGTTCCCAGTGCAGTGGCTCTGCTCATGTATGTGGAAAATGTAAGGTTTCTGTTGTCAGAAGCTGATGAAGAGTTTCACATCCTAGAGAAAAAGTCAACGTTTCTTTTCTTTATACTTTATGCTCATTGTCTTTTCACTATTTGGATATCTTGTCTATATTGTAGCTGACAATCAAGTTCATCCGTGGTCATATATTTTCCTAAATGAATCAACAAATTAAATTTTCTTTCTTGTGGCTTTTATGCTTTAATAATGGCATATGTATTGACTTCTGATTGTAAATATGTATGCACGGGGATAATTGGTTCAGTTATTTATTTTGCGTGTTCAGCTATAAAGTGCATGCTTCATGGCATTGTCCATGGTCATCTAAGTAAAATGTTTGCTAACCTATCTATATTCATTATAGGACGGGGGCAGAAGACTATCTTGTAATTTAGGAAGTACTCAAAAATATATATGATGTGTTCTGTTATTGTTCATTTATGTTGTTATACTATTTACAGAGTCTACACCCAATGAAAACAGAATTAGTTTCTAGTTAACTTGTTTCTGTTATGTATGATGATAGCTAACTTGTTGGTTCATGATACTTTCTGGGTGGTGTTTATTGTTCGCTGTGTTATTTTAGATCGTCAGGCTGGGACACTGATAACAATGAAAGCCCCTTGTGCATGGTTCAAATCCTTTAAACTTCACGTTATCATCCTAACCAAACTATGCCGAGATAGAGACCTGAAATTTAGATGGTGGTTGCTATAGCAAAATAATTATTGTGAAGAAGCATTGCACTTGTGATGAGTGCTGAAGTTGAACTATGTAGAACCTGTTGTGATGCACAATTTTAGATTCAGACACTGACAGGACTTTTCCTCTTCCTTACATCCTCTCCTCTAGTGGTTCCCCTCTTTCTTCATTTTGTTCTTGTGATTGAATAAATCCTGTCCTTCTAGTAGATTAACCTTCTGTAGATCTTTCTGTAACTTCTTCCTTCTTTTCTGTATAATTTTTTACCTTTTATTTCTAATTTTGAGAGTCCCTATTTTGTCGATTCCATTAAAAAATTCCCTAGTATCACAATTTTAGTTATGGGACATCAAGTTCCACAAGCGGTGTCATATATATGAAGTGAGTGGTTAAATAAGGATCACAAGATTGATAAGGGGAAGCATAATCCTTTTAATGTGATTGAAGTTTCTTGATTATTTTGAAAATATGGTGTTAATTAATTTTAATTCCTTGTACTTACAGACTTTTACACCTTTGTTAGGGAAATGAAGGAATAGAAGGGAGAGAAATATGGATTTTCCAGTACCTTTTATTCCCTAGGTTTGCCAAGAAGAGACCACGCAAGCTCTTGACTTGAATGATTCATAAGTCTATTTGATTCTTTTAAAATTTTATTCTATTTTTGAATATATTTTAAATTATTTATAATATTCATATAATAATATATAAATTTAAGTCAAACGTGGTCAATATAGTATAATCCTCCAATTTGATTTTGTATTTGAATTTTCATATGATTTTAAATATGAAAAATAAAATGAGTTGAAATTCGAATATTTTAAATTTGAGTTATTCAATGTAATTAAACAAAGAACCATAATTTCTTAATATTTACTTTCAAACTCAAATATTTTGAGATTATATTTGAATTTTCATCAAGTATTGCATTATATTGTTTACATTCGACTTAATTATATTCATAGCCATTCCCCTGCTGTCATAAATTCCTCTTATTAGTATCACACCAACTCCCTTATAAGAAAAATATGCAATATTATTAGATGTGTATATATCATAGTTATTAAAATCGGATCGAATTAATCGGTGAAATTAAAAAAATTAAAAATCGAATTAAAAATTGAGTTGGTCAGTTTTTTTTATTCATTTTTGAAGAATCAGATAAAAAAAATAAGTGAATCAATTTAATTGGATTGATTTTTTATGTTCGAACGGGTTAAATTTTTTAAAATTTTTTTTTATTAAAACGATATCGTTTTGGTCAAATAAAAATAATACTGTTTTAAGTTAAAAGAAATTAAAAAAACTTTAATAATTTAGTTTTAATTTTACCCAATATCAAAATCATGACTCTATTAAGTGAGTAGATATTTAAATAAGTAAATGTCCATAATTTATTATATATATAACTTTTAATTCGATATAATTGGATTGATAATATAAAAAATATAATTTTATATAAATTTTTAATTTATTTTTAATTATATTATATTTATTTTCATCATATATATATATATATATATATATATATATATATATATATATATATATATATATATACACACTAATTTTTTCTGATTTAATCATTTTGATTCCTATTGAATTTCTAACTATATGCTTTTATTAATTTTTTAATTAATATGATTATGAAAACATTGATATATATTATATTTTTCTCAAAATAATCCTATTTTTAATTAAGCTCCGTTTATTTTGAAAACAATATTTTAGTGGAAACTTTTTTTTTTTTATTTATATACTTTTATAATGTTTACAATTCTTGAAATGATTGATCAATGGAAATTGTTCAATCTCAAGAATTGGCTGGAGAATCTCTACAATTTGTGACACATAAGCTTCTTTTTTTTTTTTTTTTTTTGTCACAGCCTTTGGTTTTTACTTTTTAGCTTTGCATAAAGCTGTAAAAGGTGCAAAGAGTCCAGATGAAGAAATTGAAAGGAAACGAAAACAAAAAAAAGAAATTAATGAAAGAAAGAAACAAGAAAGAAAATTCTTGATTATTCTCGGTGAGTTGGAATAGTGAAATCTCTATACACTAAATTAATTAGAAAAATAATTTATTAAAGTTATGGTTACACTCGATATAAGTTAAAAGGAATAATTATCTTTACCACATAGCAAGTTTTTGAGAGTAAATCATTGGCCTTTATTTTATTTATAAACTAATTGTGGGTTTGGATTTTTATTTTTAATTTATATTATTATTAGTTTTTTATAAAGATTAAATACTTTTTTAATAATTTTAAATATTAATATAAAAAATATTTATAGATTAAATTTATCATATATAAAGTAACAAAAAATAAAAAATATAAATTAATATTTATAAATATTTTAATTAAAATATATATAAATTGATTGATGTGAAAAAAAATCAATGAGATGAAATTAACTATTAATTAATTATGTTAATTTTAAAAGAGTTATTTAATAATTTTTAAAACTTCAATTATTATTATATAATAATATAGATTATATATATATATTTTTTTAACTAAAATTTAATTACACTTTTATTTTTTAATTTATTATATTACATTATAAAACTTAAAAAAAAAAAAAAAAGAACATGCAAAGAAAAGAAATATCATGAATATGATTCCCAAAAATCAATGCGGCAGATAAACAAATGCATCACTAACCTGCGGCCTCGCTTGACAGCATATCCTTCCCACTAGTGTGTCAGACCGTCACTCACTCTCTTTATTAACTACCTCACAATCTTTTCTCTCCCTCTCTCTCTCTCTCCCTATTGTTAGTTGAAGCTTGGAAAGACAATTACTCACAGACAAATCTCTGCTTTCATGGATACTTTAGTTTCCTGAACTGAATCTAGTCGTTCAATTCTTCACTCGACAGATCTTCTCTTTCTCTCTCTGCTGTTATTTCTTTAATGCTTATTAAAATCACCATTAAAACACTCGTTCTCTTCTATTTGTTTCATTTTCAGATCTGTCACTACACACTGATCTAATTTTGTATTATTCTCTTTGTAATTTCTTCCTCAAAGTAATTTTTTTCATCTTTCTGTTTGGCACTATATTTATATATAGAATCTCCAGAAACCTCATTATTTTACCTTTTTTTGTAGCCCTCCAACATTGTACAAAATTACCAAAATGTCTTTGCCCTTGCCGTTGCTTTCCGTTTTTCTCGGCTGTTCCTTCCTTTTCTTTATCTTTTCGAGTCCTTCTGCGTTTGCCGGAGTGGTTACCTGCTCAGGGATAGTACCGATGAGGTATAGAAACGATAACATATCGATAACGGACTTCGGCGGCGTCGGTGACGGGAGGACAATTAATACCAAGGCGTTTAGGGAGGCAATATATCGGATTCAGCATCTGAGGAGGAGAGGTGGCAGTGGCACGCTGCTTTATATACCTCCAGGGGTGTACTTAACGGGGAGTTTTAATCTGACTAGCCACATGACTCTTTACGTGGCTAGAGATGCTGTTATCAAGGCCACTCAGGTAAGTGACATACAACTCTGCTCTTGAATGTTTGTAAAAAATTTCTGATTTAGTTAAGCAAAGCAAAGGATTAGATGCATTAATCCCAGTTTACTGATCGTAGTAGAGGCTGCCGGAACTGGAAGTGAGATAATTTTGAATTTGTTCTTTTAGTTATAAATCAATTTTGCTCTTTTAGTTGTGCTTGCTAGTGGTTCTTTCACTTGTGGGCTTAACTATTAAGCTAAGCCTGAGTGAGTAATCTAAGGGAAGAGATCTACAAGAACTGTAGTGGGTCCGAGTTCTGGAGCAAGAAAAGAAAAAGAAATGGTGGGGCTGGTGTATAATGGTTGGATGTGCATGACATTTATAAGATTCAACAACTAAAATAGTTCTATGCGACAGCCATTTAGCTGGCAAGTGATGTTGTGTTATTTTTTTTTTTTTTATAATTATATTTCAATAGAATATTAAGATGTCCACTACCATAGATTGAATGGGAGTGGATGAAATTCATTGCTTGTAAATAGAAAGCGATCCTGTTTGTGTTTATTCTATTTTTAATTAATAGTATGCCAGTGGTGAAGTCCATTTGGTAAATATTATGATACTAATATTAGATAGCAAAACATTAGATGGAGGAATTTTTTTTTGAGCAACGTACGTAATTGCAATTACCTATGGTTGCATTATCTTCTTTTCATCTAATATCCCACCACCCCTCTGTTCACAAGGAGAGGCAATAATAGAAGATAGGCTTATACTGAATTCATACCTTCTCAGCTTGAAATTTACCTGAATATTAATCTGTAATTAGAGAGCAAGCTCTACAAATTGTGGAAGCACATCACTTATCATTCTAAGTTAGAATGCCATTTGATCCAAAAAACTTGACTAGAGAGGACCTACTTACCATGGCCGGTGCTCTTTTGGTTTGTGCCTATAAAGTTGTTGGACCAAAAATTTAGTCATACGGATAGAGGAGGAAAGCAGGGGTAGAGAGTGACCACAATCCATGCTAATGGGTAACACTGGCAAAATAGGAAAATGGACCTACTTATTATGCCGGTGCTCTTTTAGTTTGTGTCTATAATGTTGTTGGACCAAAATTTAGTCATAAAGATAGAGGAGAAGTGCAGGGTGGAGAGTGACCATAATCCGTGTTAATAGGTAACACTGGCAAAATAGGAAAATGGACTGTCAGGATCCACCGAGTATTTTTGACAGAGACCCTTTGATGCCTAATGAAAGGTGATTTTTATTATTTTGAGAGAATTCAGAAAAATGTGAGAGGTAGAAAGAGAATTGAGGCCTGTTTTTTTTGTCTTACCTTTGATTATATAGGGGAGAAATGTATAATTTTTTTAAGGGATATGTTTTGTCCATATCAAATATCATATCATCTTGTTCTTGTGGTATTTGTATGACCAATCCACTAGTTAAGGTCTTTTCGAGTTCAAATGACATAGGGTATCTTATTGTTTTTATTGCCAGTTTGCCACCTTAGGGCAGAAAGGGCTTAGTTTGGACATTATATATTGTGTTAAGAGATGATAATCCTCTTTATGGTATTTCAAGAAGAATTGCATAGATTCACAGCCTTTTCATTTTCCTTTATGCTTCAGGATACTTGGAATTGGCCTCTAATTGCTCCTTTGCCATCTTATGGAAGAGGGAGGGAGCGTCCTGGTGGGAGGTATGTCAGCTTTATTCATGGAGATGGACTTCATGATGTGGTAATCACAGGTGGGTTTCAACTATTGCATTGCCTTCATATTTTTCTCAAGATTGGATTTGAGTTTTCAATGTTGACCTAATTCATAGATTTTAGTTAACATCTTGTTGACATTTAAATTTGAAATACTGAACGAAATACTGAACAAGATGGCCCGTTTTAATTTAAATGCACTACCTAAAGGATTTAGTTATAGAATAAGCTTGTTTTTCTTTTTTATAATGACAAATTTTAACTAAAATTTCAAATCCATGGCCAATTTTTTGCCATTGTTCAATCAACGAACATATAAATAGTGCTGAGCTGAGGTTTTTATATCAATCTAACTTGGATATCTCGTGTTGTATACCTGTAATATTTTATTGTGTTCAAATTATTTATAGAGAAGCTCAAAGAGTTGGGCATGGTAGAAAAGGTTTAAATTTGACATACGTTTTGATGAGGTGTATATATACTTCTCACTTATATTTTTATGTTTCAATTTCTGCTGGCAATTACACTTCAATGTTCGCATCTTAATTTTACAAGAGCTCAAGAAATTTTTATTTTCATAGGTGAGAATGGAACAATTGATGGACAAGGAGATGTCTGGTGGAATATGTGGAGGGAGAGAACTCTCCAATTTACAAGACCTAATCTGGTGGAATTTGTGAATTCCAGAGGCATAATCATATCCAATGTGATTTTCCGGAACTCTCCCTTTTGGAACATTCATCCTGTTTATTGCAGGTAACTTATAAACCTCATGCACGAGTGATGATGACCTATATTATGTATAAGTGAAAGATAATTTTTGTTTGCTTAACAAATTTAGTTTTGTTCTCGAATTCGTACTTCAACCTCACAGATATAATATAAATGCATATGACATCCTGTTTCCCTGGTCGTTGTGAAATTAAGTCTGGTCTTCCTGGACAATTTCATTTTTCACTGTTATTTCTTGCAACTGGTTTAGATCAGTAGGTGATATGCTAATGTCTGTAAAAGCTGAAATACTGCATGTCTCAAGTAAATCTATGGATTTTGGCATGAAGTCATATTTTATCATCATAGACGCAGGTGTCCAGGCTTCACTGTTTAGGTGTGGCTAAAGTTGAGTGCATGATAAATGATCAGTTACTATAGCTTATGTTACGTCGACAATAAACTTTTATCTTACTTGAATAGTTGAATTAGTGAAACTTGGTGAAACCCTCTCTAACTTTCTGTCCAATTGGACCCTTGAAGTGGCAATTGCTGTTAGAATGACGCAGCTTGTTTAAGAATTCTAGGTATCGCAACATAATTTCATCTGATTCATACTTTTTTTATTACAGCAATGTTGTTATCCAATATGTTACCATCTTGGCCCCACATGATTCTCCCAATACTGATGGAATTGATCCAGGTATGTACTACAATTATATCTTTTCATTTTTTTTGGTATGTGATTTGTTACTCTGTTGGTCCATGATTTATGTGTAAGCAGCGAAGCACCATCTAAATTTGTCACTTTTTGCATGGGGACAATATGGAATGATGCCCCGAGGCTAAAGCATCTAAGTGCAACTCAAATCCATAAAATAGTTCATACAGTCCTGCATCAATGTTGCCTTGTTTTGGACAGGAAAAGTCTGGAACAGAAATAACTGAATTTAGATGGTAAAGGCATTTAGTTAGTAGTTTGTGCCATTGCATGTTAAGAGGCTAGATGTAAGACAGGTTCTAGATGTGCTATTATCTTTTGTTCTTTTTGTTTCTTCCTTAATAGGACAAGACCTCTACATGAAATAAGTTTATACTTGATGGCATCCAGATCTGTTTAATAGCATATTGATGGCATGATATTTACAAATATGTGGGTGGGAGAAAACTCTCCTATTGATGTCTTTTTTACTTAATTTTTACAATTCATTAAAACAGATTCAAGCTTTAATATCTGCATAGAGGATTCGTTCATTTCAACTGGAGATGATCTTGTGTCTGTGAAAAGTGGGTGGGATGAATATGGGATTGCTTATGGTCGCCCAAGCTCTGAGATCACCATCCGGCGAGTAACAGGATCATCTCCATTTGCTGGAATTGCAGTTGGAAGTGAAACCTCAGGCGGGGTGGAGAATGTATTGGCTGAAAACATAAACCTGTATGATATGGGAGTTGGCATACATATAAAAACAAACATCGGTAGGGGCGGATTCATAAGAAATATCACAGTTTCTGATGTGTACATGGTAAATGCCCGTAAAGGAATAAAGATTGCAGGTGATGTTGGGGATCATCCAGATGACAATTTCAACCCAAATGCTCTCCCTGTGGTCAAGGGCATCACACTAAAAAGCGTGTGGGGAGAGAAGGTTCTACAGCCAGGTACCATACAAGGCCTGAAAAATTCTCCTTTTACTGGTATTTGTCTGTCAAATGTCAACCTTCACGGCGTGCCAGGACCACGGACTACTCCATGGAAGTGCTCTGATGTAAGTGGCACTGCCGTTGAGGTAAGCCCATGGCCTTGTTCTGAACTAACAACAACAAATCAGATTGGTTCATGTTCCGATTACATTTGACATGGTGTAATTCTTTTTCATTTCTGTTCCAAGTAATAAAAATGATGTGTTTGTTATTTTTCGAAATGAAAGTAAATCATCGATCCCACAGCCGCTATAATTTCTCAAACTCTGATTCTAAAAACAAGATAAATGGGAGAACAAGAAAATTCCATATAATCCAAGTATAGTTGATACAGATGTAATATATATTACACTATCATATCCTTATTCCGTGTATATAAAATCTAAGATCCTACAAGCAAAATACAAATGTTTCTACATCTCATATGAATACCACTTATTTAATATTTACAGATATAATAATAACCCAACAAACACGCAAATTAATAATATCATCTATAATCCTCTCATACATAATGGTTCAAGAACTTGCGAATCCCTTTCATAAACCCATCATCGTGATCGTGTTCGTGCCTTTTCTCTTCTACTTCCTCCTGGTCGTCGTGATGGTGATGGTGGGGCTCATCGCTTATGTCCTCTGTCCTCGACTGGTCGTTGATTAATGAAAACCTCTGACCGCCATGGTTAAACCTGGTCCACCTTGCTGGCATCCGACGATCTCCGCCGCGAGACACCGGATAAATATCTAGATCCTTACCTCCTCCAGAGAGAATCATGCCGTTGCCGTAGGAAACCTCCTGTGTGCCGCCCCATGGTTTAAAGTTGTTATTTTGGTGGCGGCGGCCATGGCATCTGTGCCCACGACGGAAAGGGATCAAAGGACGTCGATGGAAGTGGCGGTTGATAGAACGGAAGGTCACAACTGTCAATGGCATCACCAAATCATTATCAGAGTTGGTCGCGTCGGTATTTTAGATTCGATGGTTTCTGTTTCTTCTGATTCAAGCTCCGCAACCTTCAACGGCTCAGATTCAGGTTTCTCGCTAGGAAGGATGATGTTAGCTACGGACTTGGGGTCAGACTCCGTCAAATCAACTAAACTATGATCGGTTCTGGCAACGTCATTTTCCGGCAGATGTAACGGAGGACGAGCGTAAGCTAAGGTAAATAAGAACCAGAGAGCGGTGGCGGCGACGGTGGCGGCGAGATTTCTGGCCATGGTGAAATGGAAAGGTACCTTAATTATGAAATTAAAAAAATATCTATGGAGAGAAGCGAGAGAATTATATTGAAGAGAGAAGTGGGGGCAGAGCGCGCACTTGGTTTCGTGGAGATTTGACTGACAGTAGAGTGAAATACGGGCAGCGGGCAAGAAGGGATCCGACCACGTGGCTTATTCACAGAAGTGAGAAGCCGTAGGTTTATTTATTTTGTTTTTGTAATTTTTGACACGAATCACGCTATGATTAAAAAAATATATTATATTTAAATTATTAAAATTTAATATATTTTTAAATTTATTTTAAAAAAATAAAATATAATTATATTTATATTTAGATGGTTAAAATTTAATTAATATATTTTTAATATATATTTTTAAATTTATTTAATTTTTATTTTATATAAAAAATATATCATTCAATTTATTATAATAAATATTATAATTTTTAAAAAAATTTATAAAATTTATTTGAATTATAAAAAGTCAATGATCAACCCCTCAATCAAAGTTCTGTATCTTGGTTGTTTCAAATGTGGGACCGTATTAATGTGCATTTACTTAATTGCCATCCTAAATTTGGATTTTTAAAATACAAAGTGTAATGGAGCTTACTCTAAATATTATGTGTATTTTAAGTTTTTTCTTACTCGAATTATGTTATTACCCCATCTAAATTGTTGATATATCTGCTAGTTTAATTTGCTTATTTTTAATTTTCAAACAATAATATATTTATTTCAAATAACACAATAATTTTTAAAATTATTTCAAGGATCATTTAATTTGAATCAAATGAGAAAAATATCAAATATTTTTTAAATAAAAATAATTATATCATATCTAAAATAAATCAATAAAAAAGTCATTTGATATGTAAATAATTTTTTTTCAGAAAATTCACTTATAAATGAATATTTAATTTATAATATTATTATTTTTACTAAAATTTAATTCAATAATATAAAAAATTATAAAGTTAATAATACGAACTCCTAAATAAATTTTAGTTCATAAAAAAAATGTAAATTTATAATTTATAGCCATTTATTCAAATAAAAAATTTTAGTGTTTAGTGATACCATTAAATAAAATTTATAACTTCGCCAATGTTAATTATTATAAGACTATGCTAAATTTGATATTACATTCCTATAGAAGGATGATGTTTCACATTACAAGATCATGATCTTAATTATTATTCAAAAAATTAATTAGCACCATGAATTTTGGAAAAATAATTAAAATGGCAAGCAAGCTGCTCTGCAATCAGCATTTCAGCAGTTATTTTCTGTTGCAGGAATGTTGGAGATGTTATTAAATTAACCATAATATATACATTATCGAGGGATTTGTAAGATGGCTAAAAAAGAAACTAATTAATGTTATTATTATTTTTTATATAGATACATAAACCAGATGTCTAATTTTAATTGTCTTATATATAGAGTATAGCTTTATCATTATTAGAAGAATCTACAAATAAAAATTAATTAATTGTATTGTTTATTTTAAAAATTAAATTTCTATATTGTTCTTACATTTAAGATTTATTTTATATTTTTTGCGATATAAAAATATTTTGTAGATTTAAAAAAAAATAAAAAATTATTATATATAATAATAATCTGCTTATTGTATAGGTTAAATGATTCATTCTTTGATAAGGATACACTAAAAGTGATACAAGACAATAATTTTCTCAGTTAATTGGTAAATAATTACAGTAAATCTCACTCTCACGTGTGGGTTCCTCCCGGAACCGGGAAATGTCAGTGGACTACCAAGTGATCGACAGCTGTCAGTAGTACTCTCTTCTGAGATTCACCCTAAGCCTAAATAAAATAAAATTCCCACACGCTCTAATTTCTTGATTTCTGCTTCAAATTATAATAAGAGCTTCCTATTCTTTTGATAATTTCTCATACTAAAAAATCACCAATTCTCTACTAACTTTCTATTTGACACGTAGAAGTGTCAGATCGGTGGTGGTGGCCGCTAAATATAGGGTTAAGGAACATCAGTACCTCGTGTAATTCATTTTAATTATTTAAAAATTTTTAAAAAATTTTAAAAAATTATATTTTAATAATATTTGATATAATAAATTTATTTATATATTTTTTATATTAAATAAAAATTATTTAAATAATTAAAAATATATTAAAAATTTATTAAATTTAAACCATTAAATATAATATATAAAATTTTTAATGCATAAAAATACATAATAATTCACTCAACTTCTAAATATAATAATATATCTATCTTTTAGTCCGATCAATCTCTTCTCCTTTAAGTTTACTATGATCAATCTCTTCTCCACTAAATAAATTTTTTATTAATTTAATTCAAAATAATTTATTTAATTTTATATTTTTAATATTATTTTAAATTAAATTATTATATTATAATTAAATATTATAAAAATAAAATAAAAAATAGATAAATATTATTTTAAAAATTAGATAAATATTATTTTAAAAATTAAAAATAATAATTAAAAATATAAATAATTTTTTTTTTAAATGATAAATAAAAAATACTGAGAAAGTAGTTAAGTTGGTGTAATTAATGGTTTATCTTTAATTATTTGAATATGAGTATCAAACTAACATATTTTATTTGTCTTATAAGTCAACCAAATAATTAAGAGGTTCACACTCATTGTCTAAGTATGGCATAATAGCACGATTAAAATTTTTATGGCTTTTTCATTAATTAATTAGCTTTGACTTAATGATATTAAATATGTCTTGGAGATTATAAGATTGATATTTTAAAATAATTAAAATTTAATTAAAAAATAGTTGGAAAAAATGAATTAATCAAATCATGAAAAAGAAAGTCAATACTATATAGCTGTTGAGAGCTATTTATTTGACATTGCAACGACTAAGAGCTATTTTTACACTTTAATAAATTTTAAAACATAATTTAACGATAAATACATATAAACTCCCACATATATTTTTTTTTTCAATGTATATAACATAAATTTGATATATATGTAGTTAAATTCAAAAATGACCAGATGATAATACTTTTTTTTTTCTTTTAAATTATTAAAGTAGAAATTGCAATATGCCAAATGAGTGCTATGACAAAAAAAAATGACAGATTAGAAAAATAATTTATTAATGCAACAATCCTTTTTGAAGAAAATGTTCACTTGTAATAAGTCCATGAGTGAGCCTCTGCTATTTATTATAAATAGGTAAAGGCACATTCTATATATCAAATATCATTCACTAATCAATCAAACTTACAAGCTATAGAAGTAGAAGTAAAAGAAGAAGAAGAAGAAGAAGAAGAAGAAGAAGAAGGCAATGGGAAGTTCAAAAAGTGAGTTGTACTTTGTTTTCATGAACTATGATCCTGAATATGAACGCCTTCGAGCTGATCGGTCAGTTATCAATAGCTATAATTATTATTATTATTATATTATATGTATATATGTTGTTCTTGATCTTGCTAATAATTGTGTATAAATAAAAATAAAATAGAACAAAGCGAGGGGCATATGAGCTTGATTTGTATCTAAGTAGAAAACATGACGAGTTATTGGCAAACACACTTGAGCATGGCTCCTACAGGAAGACTCTCTCTTTGGTCATTGTAGATGGTTTTGCAGTAGAGATCACAGAAGATCAGGTAATCCAATTTGCAATCTCACAGACTTAAAAAATTACTTAGTAATACTAAGCTAATGCAATTTTTTTTTTTTATACTTCATTTATGGCATCTCTTTTTCGCTTTGCCGCAAAAGCTATTTTGTTTTATTAAAATCTTGTTAAATTTGTCTCATTTTTTAAAACAGGCCAATTTGCTTAGATCTGCCAATGGAGTGAGAGTTGTGGAGAAGAACCAAGAGGTTGCTTAGGGAAGAGAGATTGATATTTTATAATAATTATCAGTTTGTAAACTCTTTTGTAAATTTATAAGTTTGGGATATTATTAGTTATCTCAAACAAGTTATATTTATGGTGTTGAATTATTAATTTTCCAGCATATTTGTATTGGAAGCCAGTCCAAGACTCTAAAATTATCAATGCCATATTTGCTATGCCATTTCAGTCAATACTTCTTGCTCATTATCTTGAGTTTCATTATATATATATAATTTTATTATTATTTTTCTTTTTAATTTGACAGAGTTCAAATTAATTCATAACTTTACAATATAAAAATTATTTAATACTATTATTAAATTAAAATTTTCGACCAATCTTTTAGTTTGAGTGATAAAAAATTCATTATTTTTAAGTAAATTTCAGAATTTGAATCTTATAAAATAAAAAAATATTGCATTCTTTTATTTTTTCCCTTTTATTTGATGGATATTTTTTCCCCTTTTATTTTCTTTATCATTCGTCAATGAGCTATACAACGAGAGGTATGCAACTTATCTCTTCCATTTTTTTTTTCTTTTTAGTGTTAGATCAAATATAAATATTTATTTAAATGTTTATATATATTTACTATTAAGTTATCCTGATAATATAATATAATTATATTTTTTTAATTAATTGCAATAGAATATGTATGAATCAAAGGTTGGCGTGAGTTTGATAGAGGTGAATCATGGATGTGACTGTTCTTCTTGTCTTCATTTGCCAACTTGAAGTTTAGCCTATCATCTGTTGGTTTTTCATTCCAACTTACTTGTCTTTTAAGCCGTACAACCACAAGGGGACAATCATTTTTTATTAATTATCTAATTAATCAGATCACCTAATCAGTATTATATAACTTCAATTTTTATTAATAATTTAGTTTAGTTTAGCACAATTTATACTTCATCTTATACATTACATTATTAATATTATTTTATTAAAATTTTAGATTAAATTTTCATATCATTTAAGCCTAATGTGATTCAAGTTGGTCGGATTCATTCTAATAAAAAAATAATTCAATTAATTTATAAAAGAATTTTTATTTGATTCATCTAAATTTATTTTTTTATATAGTAAATTTTATTTGATTCACTTAAATCTAATTATTTACACTTAATTTTTCGGTCCATTCAAAATTAATTTTTTAATTTTGTGTCTAGAAGTAATCGTACATATTAAAATTAATAATTAAATGTTTATCTTATAATACAATAATGTAAAATTTGATTTTATATTAAAGCATTAGCGAGTGTATAATAATTTTATTTTGTCTTTGTTGTACTGCATTATGAATTATATGAAGAATACAAACAATATGAGATTCCTGTAATTTACTTTGATGGGATAAGACGGTGAGCAGAGTTCAATAATTGATACATATAGAGAAACTCTATCTACTTAAGGTTGTAAAGGAAGAAGCAGAACATACTTACAATAGTTAAATTTTTCCATAAAGTTATAAAGAGAAGGGAGAGAGCTGGCAAGCATGCTTAAGGGTCATATACAGTAACATTGTTGGAGTTTTGCTGCTCAAATATAACACCTTGACCTACATTTTTTTACTTTTAAGGACTTGGAGGGACTGTTTGGTTGGCCAACTAAACATCTCTATTTATCGATTGTCAATATGCGTGTCGCCAATTAAAAAAATTTATGTTATTTGGTTGGCGAATTAAAATTTCGATTATAATAATTTTTTTTTTAATTGGTAAATCTCATAAGCAGTTATAAACTGTTTTTAGTGATTAACGATTTTATAATTACATTTTTACATCAATCGCACATTTAGCAATCGCTCTATCACATTTAGCAATCGCTCTATCAAATACTCCCAAAATGTATACTATGAAGGTGACTTTCGTCAATTATTTTAAGCATTCAAGTCTGTTATTGGGTCCTCTAACCTAAGGTAAGGGATAGGAAGGGACCTCTACTATAGAGTGGAATAATCCAAACTAATAGTGCTTCATTCAAACTTCCAATCAATTATAACTTTTAAGACTTGAAATTCAATTCTCTTGAATTCAACATTTCCGTCTTAAAAAAAGTTTTTTTTTTTCTTTCGTATTAAATTATAATACATTTTATTTATTTAAATATTAATTATAGATAATTATCAAATATATCATTTATTAATTCACACCAATATCATCACATATAAAATTATATTTTTACTTTTTCTATTTTGAAATTATAAATTTAAGCTAAAAAATAAAAGTAATTTAATTATTACAAATATTAAAAAATAAAAAAATATTGAAAAGTGTATAATAAAAATAATTTAGAAAAAAATAATAAAACTAATGTAATAAACTGAAAATAATTAAATTTTTTACTTTACTTGTAAAATGAAATAAGACTATTTTTTTGAGGCGGAGATAATATATTAAAAATTTATTATAGTCAAACATTAAAATATAATATAATAATAAATACATATTTCAAAATTAATTTTCCTCATCTCAACACTAAAAAAAAAATTTTATTACAGTCATCTCGAATTAAAATTCAAATGGGTCTTTACCAATAGAGGCCCATTCTTGTTGCAAGTGAAACTACATACGTCTACTGCTTTTAGAATACAAGTCCACTGGTAGCCCAATTACTTGGTGTCGAGTCTTTTTTTTAGCAATGGATTACAAAAGCCCAATAATGGCCCATTCTTCTTGCACGTGGAACCATGCTTGTCTGGGTGGCGCGAAATCAATGTCCGTGACCAACAACTGGCGCGAAATTCAGTCTGAGGAAGGAAATAGTTGCTCGTTCTAGGGTTTCAAAAGGAGATTTTATTTTGAATTTGAATTGCCTGGGGGTTGTACTGGAATACGAAATGGCTGCTTCTTCTTCACCTCCAACGAAGCGAAGACGAAAGAATCCAGGCGAAGATACAAATGACGACTCATCATCACCCTCGCCGGTGGTCGTCTTTGCTCACGGTGCTGGTGCTCCTTCATCTTCCGATTGGATGATCAGGTTTTTTTAAAAAAAAAAAAAATTATTGGAAGATCATGTTTTTTTAGTCCTTTGACTTGATTTTTGTTTTGATTATGCAGATGGAAGGACATGCTGAAAAATGCTTTACAAGCTATTGAAGTGGTCACATTCGACTACCCTTGTGAGCCAATCTCATTATTTTTATTTTTATTTTATTATTTTTGAGTTTAGTGAAATAAATGAAGTTTTAGAGATTGTTTAATATGGATTATTGTATATAAA
Source organism: Aleurites moluccanus (assembly GCA_948193065.1). Lineage (NCBI taxonomy): Eukaryota > Viridiplantae > Streptophyta > Magnoliopsida > Malpighiales > Euphorbiaceae > Aleurites > Aleurites moluccanus. Next base: position 81,295 of record CANXYC011314740.1, read on the forward strand.
ATTCGAAATGAATGATTTTTTTTTTGTAAGATATTTCTGGTGGAAAGAGAAGGGCTCCTCCCAAAGCAGAGAAATTGGTGGAATTTCATAAAGATGTTGTGAAAAAGGTTGTTGCTAAGTACCCTGGACATCCTCTGATTTTGGCTGGGAAATCCATGGGTTCTAGGTATGAAGGATACATCGTTGGAATTTCTTTCGTGATGAAATTGTTAATTATGTGCTTATGGGTGCCTATTTGGGATAATTTTTGTGCTTTCAAGATGTTATGGTGGTTGGGTAATACTAAAATGAAAGGACTATACTTGTTCGTACAATAAATTTAATATTGCTTCTTACTCTTTTTGCTTTTGATTTTGGCTTGCTGTAGAGTGAGCTGCATGGTTGCTGCTGAGGTTGACATTGTAACATCAGCTGTAATTTGCTTGGGATACCCACTTAAGGTATTCATGCATGCTAGTGCTGCTTTTCATAAACAGTCTAACTTGATTATTATCTCAAATATGCTTGAGTTGGGGTGCTTGGTTTTGTGCTGTCTAGCAAGTCAATCATGCATCTTTTTCTTGTTTGCTACATATGTGATTTGTAAACATGGAGGTAGGCTAGTTTGTTCTGCTTTTTTACTTTCAATGCTCTGCTGTTTTCTTGTGATGAAGCTTACCTCCTTCAGCTGTCATGAAAAGGTACACCTATTTTTGTATTTGAATCTACTGTGCGGTTTGTTCCATCAAACTCCATGTATTTTATTATTAAAATGGAGATATATATCACACCAATAGAACAATTTCCTATTTCTTAATTTTTCAGGCCGTGAATGGAGCTGTGAGGGATGAGACATTGTTGCAACTTGAAGTACCTGTATTGTTTGTACAGGTACCCTTTTGACTTCTATTATAAATCTTTTACTCGTATAATAGCATCGTCTGTGCCTTTGTAAAACCAATAGATTTGAAATAAGGATTGAAATTCTTGGACTTTATGTCAAACATTTAAGTTAATGTTGTAGTAAAGATTACAGTTATGTAACCCCAAAAAAATGAAGTTCCATATCAATGCTGTACTTTAGAAAGTTGTCTTTTCTTTTGTTGCTTGAAAAATAGTGTGCTTCTAAGCTATTTTTTTCTTTAACTTGTGTTTTCTCATCTGTTCCCATTCACATGCGACACTCCATACATGTGAAGGGTAGCAAAGATGGGCTTTGTCCCCTTGAAAATTTGGAAGCTGTTCGCAAGAAGATGAAATCAGAAACTGAGTTACATATTATTGACGGTGGTGACCATTCTTTCAAGATTGCCAAGAAGCATCTTCAAACAAAGGGGTTAACCCAGGATGAAGCTGAGGATCTTGCTGTTCAGGCTGTTGCATCATTTATTTCTAGGTGTCCTAGAGGAAAATGATACTTCTGCTGTTTTGTTTTTTCTTGTTTGACGTAGGGTTGTCTGTATATTATTATTATGTCAGGATTGTCAGACTACCGTTTTTAGTTTTATATTTTATAGCCCTTTGTCCAGCTTGAGTTTTACAGTTGCAGCCAAACTTTTGCAGTTAACATGTAACTTTATTGGTGTAACTTTATTGCAGATGTGGCACATGCTTCATTATTGAAACTGGTGCTGATTACCCTGCCTATGTCTTTCTCAGAAAGTAGTAACCTTTCTTTTTACATCCAAGTTATGAAATTCCTATGGGGTGTGACTCTTGCTTATAATTTTTTATTTAGAAATATTGCATCATTAAAGATCATCAAATAGTTGCTTTTGGCATTCAAGGATTAGGGTATGTTCGGTATGTTGGTTGTCAATTTGTTTTTCCCCTGTATTCAGCTGATTTGTTTTATAGGTTACATATTTGAGGCATAAATATAGGCTTAGAGTGAGTGGAAAAATGGGAATCCTTTTAGCTTTAATGCTTTGAATCTCTTTTTTGACAATGCAATATGGGCTGAAATGGAACTTATTATTCAATTCTATAAAAAAAAAAAAATTGAAAGAAAATGTTATCTTTTTATCCTAATTTTCCAGTCGAATAAATTCCATTTTATTATTTATGGGTAATTTTATGTCCATATGGCAAATAAAGCACTCTTCAGTGTTCCCTATTGAATAAATTCCGGCAGGTTTTGGACGGAAGAACAACCAAGGCCGTGACGAAATTAGTCTTTTCAAACAAGTCAGATGCCATTAATTATAAGAATTCTTATTTATATGCTTCGCTGACTTCAACAAATCATTTCCCTTGTATTTAGCTGATTTGTTTTATCAATTATACATGTAAAAACATGATATGCAGGATGCTACAAGCCTTCACAAGTCAATAGCCATGTTACCCAAGCTTTAGTTATCATTCATTTTTCCTGGTCGTCTTTAAGGTGCTGGGCAAATTCTTGTTGAATTAGTATTGCATTGCTGGATGCTTTCATGAATAATATAAAAGTTGTTTCAACAATCTATATTGTGATTCTGCGGCTTAGTTATTGCCATTTTATTTTTTATTCTTGGTTTTGGCCATTCTACTGAAATTGCAAGTTTGGTATTTGGTCACGGCCATGTGGCCGCTGGTCAATCTATCAGCTCTGCTTCCTACTGGAACAAATCAATTTGGTATGATATTCCTGAAAAACTGTACTTCATGTGTGCCCTTTTGTAGTTATTGCAGCGAGATCAAGTTCAGAATGTTAGTGGTTGCGCCAGAATTTATGAACCTCCATGGATTTGGAGCCCTTTAATCTGCGGAAATCATGGGTTCCAATTATTAACGACGGGATTCATTGAAATTTAGAGATAATGGAATTGTAGATTCATTGAAATTTTGAGATAATGTATACGATTTACCTAGTGGTGTTCTTGGAGGCAGGTTTCTTCAGCAGGTTTCTAAATTTGCAGAAGCCATGGCAGTTAGGGGAAAGTGGTTTTTTTCTGGTAAGTTATCTCAATCCCTCTTGATTTTTGCCTGTATTACAAGCTACTATGTAAACATAGATTTATAGGAAGCGAGTGAATAGGATTCTTTCAATTATATTATCACCCTTCGAATCTGCTTTTGTGTAATGAGCCAAAAGCATCTTTACGAATTATTAAGCAGAGAATAAATGCTGCATCTCTTTCCCTTGGATCAATTACAATTTCCAAGTTGCAATTTGTCTTTTCCATCTCCATTTAAAGTTTCAATCATTTTGTTCCAGAAATTATCCTCTTGAGACTGTTTCTGAGAATCTTGACAGTAAAGAGAGGATATGTTTTGTCTCTTTAGAAACGTGAAATGGTAGTTCAGATCGGATGGATTATTCATTATGTTTTGTCGCGACTCTGAAAAGTGCTTATCTAGTCACTTTAATTGCTTCAAACCATCAAAATCAGGAAAGGAAATTTGTTTTGCTTGTTAAATATAGCATGCATTCATGAACAATGAAATGGAATTTTGTAATTGGATTATACCTGAAGTTTGATTGCATCACAAGTACACTTGCAGAGATACTCATGCTTTACGCAGGCTGATTCAAGTATGTTGTCAAGAATTGTTTTATATATGGTGCCATCGAAAGTTGGTCTTAAAGATTCTTAAGAAGTGTTAAGACAATTTCAGCTGAAGCAGCTTAAGTTGTAGATCTTCTTATTTTGCCAATTTTCAAGAATATATAATAAGCTACATTATGTTAAAGAATCCAGATCGTTGCCAAAGGGAATTACTTATTTATCTTGCTCTTTGATTGCAGCTTCTGCAGGCAGCAGAGAGCAACGCTATCCGAAAGATATCAATAGGCTTATTTGGGCTACTAATGTTGAAACTTGAACCTATTGTATCTCCAATACTAGAAAATATGAAGTTCGTATAAATTTCAATGATATAACTACCATTAAAAGAAACTGAATTAAATTTGAAAATAGAAATACAGTATATGCAAGTTACAACCTGTAGCAGTGTCAAAGAACCATTGATCATGCTTCTTGTTTGAATCCACTTCAAAGAATTTACTTAATACCCAATTCTAAGCCATTTTCAATTTTAGTTGGGTTTATCAATTTGCGTTTAGTAATAAAGATATATGAATTTTAGAACGGCTTAAGAAAGGAAGAGATGAGCATATATTTGTCTTTAATCTTCATCTCCTTGGCAAACGACAAGTCTTCATTCTAAATGACATGAGTATTTGAGTAATCTCTCAATAAATTATAAGATGATATATCATACGAGCACCGCCGGTTGTCAGGTTTGAAGATCCAGTCCGTCCAAGAAATGGCCGGTGATTTTCAATCCACACATAACGTCTTCAAAGCGACAGGTATTTCGTTGTTCCCTTGGTTATGAAAATGATGAGACAGGCATGTATTTAGTTATTCAACTTATATGCTTTCTTCTAAAAAGCCAAAATCATTTGATCTTATTTTCTGTTTCCCTTCTTAAGAAAATAAAATCAACAAAAGAAACATATTTATTAGAGATATAAAACTTTAATATTTATTCATAAATAAGATACATTATGCATGATTATGAAGCCACATTCTTTTCTAGTATTAAGCCCAAACACACATTATTATTGGCATCATGGCATATCTTTTTATTTTTCATTATTTATTTATTATATAAAATAGGTATTCAATATTCTTCTGATATGATCCGATTTAACTTTTAATTCTGCAAAATACAAAACAAATAAGTAAAAGGTTAAAAATAATGTTGGAATATCAAAATTCCATTGATATAAATTAAAAAAATAAATACCAAAATATAAATAAATGAACAATTTAATCATATTGACTTAGCTTAAATTTTTGTAATTAAGGTGATTAAAAAAAATTACAAAAATATAACAGGCTCTTCCAAATTATTAAAATTGTCTCTCGTTACCAAATAAATTAAAAAATTTTCAAATAAAGAGATAAAATAATAAAAATAAATAGAATTCTGATTGTAATTCACAACGTATATATTTTTCTGAAAATTATTTCAATATTGTCGAATCAAAACGCGTCAGTAATTATAAATTTATAACCGAACAAAAACTTGCCTTCTTTGTGCAACACTTCTCATCATCACTTTCACTGTCGCTGCTGCTGCTTCCACTGTCACTATGGCCAGAAATTCCATCTTTGATCTTCTGGAGAAGACTCTTCTTCTTATGCTCACCATTGCTTCTTGTTTTTCCAGGGCCTTTTGCACCATTAGCATTCCCAACACCCTGGCCCGGATTAGTTTGGACTACACACATGGTCTGGGTCTCAGTGGCCATGCATTGGGTTTGGCACTGGCCCTGGTGGGTTTGATCTTTCTTAAAGACAGAGCTAACCATCTCGGAAACTTTCTGGCCTAAAGAATGGTTTTGGTGGCCTTGAGTGCTTTGCTCAGCTGGTTTGCAGCACTGGGCTGATGCCATTTTTCAGTATATAGGCAAATAATTAAAAGGGTTGTTTTTGTGAAGTTTTGTAGGACTTTCCCTTAATTTATAGGTCTTTTATGCGTTCTGTTTTTGGAGCTATAAGACAAATTTGAGGCATATATATATATAAATATAGGCTTAGAGTGAGTGGGAAAATGGGAATCCTTTTCGCTTTAATGCTTTGAATCTCTTTTTTGACAATGCAATATGGCTGAAATGGAACTTATTTTTCAATAAAGAAAATGTAATATTTTTATCCTAATTTTCCAGTCGAATAAATTCCATTTTATTTTTTACGGGTAATTTCTTGTCCATATGGCAGATAGTACTCTTCAGTGTTACCAATTGAATAAATTTTGTCAGGTTTTGGACAGAAGAACAATCTAGGCCTTGAAGGAATTTGTCTTTTCAAACAAGTCAGATACCATGCATGAATCCTAAGGATTCTGATTTATTATAATTTATTTTTTTTATGACATTATTTTCAGATATTAAATAAATTTTATATTTTTGTTTAATTATTTTTTGGGTAAAATTATTTATCTCTTCAATGAAATTTGTTTATATTTAAATAATACATATATACAAATATTATTATGCGAGTCCATATTTTAGTAGCAAAATACCCATTTCCATCATAAATCATTACACTATATGATTTATCATTTTAAAATTATGAAGTTATCAAGGCATTGTATTTTCTGTAACCAGCAGCTTGAAAGTGAGGAGCATATTTTCTTTGTTTGTCAGGTTGCACAAGGCTGTCTCGACCTGGCTAACAAGTGGAATGCTTCAGCTGATTGAATCCATGCCTGCTAGTTTGTGTGTGAAGTTGTCCACAGTTCTGTGGAGTATTTGACGATTGCTAAACGATGTGCTATGGAACAATATAATCATTTTCGATCAATAGAGTAGTTAATGAGGGGTTGGATTTTCTCCCTTCCTGGACGATTGCACAGGATAAGAAGAATGCAGCAAGGATCTCATCAAGTGTTCCAGCAGCTGTCGAAGATGGAAGAAACCTGCTCAAGGACGGTTTAAGTGCTTGCTGATAACTTAATGATGACTGCTGGAGCTGCTTTGTGAGATGACAGGGGGGATTTTATTGCAGCTTGTTCATGGAAATTCCATGGCTTATCAACGGTTCGGGAGGCAGAAGCAATGGATGTCAAGGAGGCTCTTAGTTGGATTGAGCAACTAGGATATCAGCAGGTGGATTTTGAGACTGATTCTTTGCAAATTGTTCAAGCTATCAAGGGTTGGTATGAGGATATTTCTGAGTTTGGTAGCTTAATTCTAGCTTGTAAGCAAAATTTACTGATTCATATTGGTATTTGCAGTCCAATGCTGTGGGCTTCTCCTCCTATCATTTTAGATGTACTTATGAATGATGTTTCACCTTAATAAAGTTTTCCAGCTTACTTTAAAAAAAAATGATAAAGAAACTATAAAACTCATGCATATATGGATGTAGATGTGCCTAGATATTTAGCTTGAATTTATGATCAAACATGTTTCGAATTAATTAAGCTTTTTATTAATTGAGCCATCAAATTGGTATTAATTAATTGCAAAATAAAATGAAATTAATAATTAATAATTAATAATAAGAAAAGAAATGGTCTTAACTTTTAGGATTGTTTTATATATATAATATGAATTAATTACCATTACAATTAATATGGAAAAAGCATATATTCTCTAAAAAAAAAAAAATTTATTGAAATGATATGATATTCTGATTTCCAATTATTATTATTATTATTATTTTTGTAGAAATGATATTGATATGTCTTTTTCCAACCCAACCTAGATAAGTTCAATGTAAATCTTTATGTAATTAATATATCTATTCATAATAATACAGTTTTTTTTAAAATGTAAAATTAATAAAATATCTATTCATAAAAAAAAAAATCAACAAATGTTGCCATCACTTGAGAGAATTTTTAGTTAAGAAGATTGATGGAGGATGAATTAATATAGTTGAATATAAATAAATTTAAAATTTAAAATTAATATAGTTGAATATAAATAAATTAAAAATTAATATAGTTGAATATGTAAATAAATTAAATAATAGAAATTTTCACCAATTGACTTTCATAAAAAATCTACACCTATGCATAAATAGAAACAGAAAACAGTGAAAAATCTAAGCACAAATACACAGTAATGCAGAAGAAATAGAGAGATTATTTAACCAGCTTCAACCTAGGAATTAATACTTAATCAAAGCCTAAAGGATTTTCTTATTTAATTCATGTTAAATTCTAAGATAATTAAATTCGAAATATACTGAAAATTAAAAAAAAAAATTAAAATCTCAATTTAAATTATGATTGAATAAAGGTAGGTATTTGGATCATCTTTCCGCTTTGTATTTATATAAATTTAAAAATGATAATCTCAATAGAGTTTAATTATATATAAATTTATTTAATAGTGAAATTAATTATATCTTAACGTATTACTTGATAATTGATATAGTTGTATTTTAAAATATAGTTTAATTTGTTGGTTAGAGTCTGTCATTTGGACCCATTGCAATGAAAATTTCAAAATGTATATTGTTTTATAATGTTTAATTCTTGCCTATATATTTCCCTTAATTGTTATGTTATAGAAAAATATTAATTATATATTAGTATGATGACATATAGCAACTGAACAAAAAAGTCATAGGTAAATATGAATTTTGATGAATATAAAATGATGATGATTGAGATAATAATTATTAATTAATATAAAATGTGGGATTTTCTTCTTCCAACTTGCATAAAACATGTGGGATTATTAGCAGCATTTTTATATATTATTAATAAAGTTGATTACCTTAATCTTAAACTCTTAATTATTTTTCAAGTTAAAATATATTATTTTCTGTATATTAATTAATATTGAAATCTGGTAATTACGTTTTAAAGAAGTTTCTGTGCCATTTTATATTAATATCATAGACGTCACCTTTTCTTTTTTAAAAGTATAGTTGAATAGGTCAAATTTTGAAACGTAGAAAATGGCTTGAAAACTGTTAAAACAGTTATACATCTACTATTGAGGAATACATATGAAAATTCAATTAGACCAAAAGAATGATAGCCCTCATAAGTGTGAGGTCCTTGGAAACTCATGCTTTCTAGTGTATATATATATATGTAATGAGAAAAGACAATGAAACTAAGATCCTCTAGGCTACATAATTAAATAAAAGCAATTGCAACAATAATGAGAGAGAGACATTCAAATAATGAATCCTTAAATTCTTATTATAAGCTTTCAAAGCCAACTAATCAGCATATTTATTACCTTCTCAAAAAATATGATAGCACTTAAAGTTTCAGTACCAGCTCTAAAATTATTTTTTAGTATATTTTAATTACTCATGATTAGATTCATAATCAATGCAACAAGAGATAAAAACATGTTAAGGTATATTTTTTAACACAAATCAGATAGAAGGCCTACATAATTATTGCAGTCTTGATTGTCTGTCTCATTTAATATTAAATTTTATATTCTATATATTTTTTTTATGCGTTATATCACTTTTTTTAAGTATTTAGGTAACCAATATTTTTTCATAAGTGATATAATATATAAAAAAAAAATACATGAAATAAAAAATAAGATATCAATTAGGATAAATGATTCTGATTAATAATTGTGATATCTGACATTAAAATAATTGTCTGACTTTTTAACAATATCATAATTTCACTGTTTTTTAGATGTTATTTTATGTTCACTAATCTCACTGAATGACTCGAAATATGAAATATATACATGATATTCTTAAATATTAAAAATATATTTAATTTACAACTTCTTACTTTATTTTTTCACTAAAACACTTTCATTTTTAAGGTAATAGTACATCGCTATTTTTCTCAAAGATTTTTTTGAATATTAAACCAAATGACTTAGAGATCAAAAAGATTTTACCAAATTCCAAGTTTAACCTTTTGATGTTAATTTGTTCATATTATAAGTCCATAACATCTAATCAAATCCAAATTAAAAAAAAATAAAAAATAAAAAATCATTTTTACCTTTAAAAATCTCTATATCATCATCTACAAAACTCTTAATTAATTTTCAAATTAAAATACATTCTTTCCTGTGTATTAATTAATATTGAAATATGGTAATTAAGTTTCGAAGAATTTTTTGTGCTATTTTATATTAATGTTGACATCATCTTTTCTTTTCTAAAAGTATAGTCGAACAAATCAAATTAAAAAACGTAGAAAATAGTTTAAAAAGTGTTAAAACAATTATTATATATCTAATAATGAGGAAAAAAATATGAAAATTCAATTAAATTTTTAGAGAAATAAGCATATACGAATTTAAGAGTTTGAAAATGGATTGTTATTGTCTCATCTCATTAAAGGAGGAAAGTTCTCATTAAGTGAGATCACCAATAAAACGGTTAGCTCAACTCAAGTTCGGGAAGTAGTTTCCACGTACCCTCCTAATATGTACATGTTTCCTTGTACATCCTGACCACTCTAATTAGTCTCATATTCAACTCAGCAAGAGACACGAATATGCCAAGGCAATGTTCCAAATACAATATGAATTCGAACCATTCATGATTGTGACATTCAACACCAAAGGTAAATGTCTGACTTTTCAAATTATGATCTCAATGCTTTTCAGATGTTGCCATGTGTCCATCAACTCCATAGGATGATTTGAATTATTTGGCATTCTCAACTACCATAAGGATATTCAGTTTATAACTTTTCACTTCATTCTCTCACTAAAACACTTTCTCTCTCAAAGTAGAAGGGCATTCATTTTTTTCCTTGAGCTTTTTTGAACATTAAGTATTAGAAAGATTTTACAAATTCTCAAATTAGACCCTTAAATTAGGTCCAAATTAAAAAAAAAAAAGGTTTTGAAAATCTTTGGATCATAATCTACAAAACCACTTTATAGAATCTTTTTTCATTTCTTTTCTTTTATGGCAATTAGATTAGAGGTGAATTTGTTTTAGTTATATAAATAATTAATTGAATTTCACTGTCCAAGTAATAAACAATATTTTTCACCAAAACACAGTTATATGAAATTATTTAATAAAACAAATTAATATAAGCATCTTAATGAGACTTAATCTTAATTTATTGATTGATTGATTGAGATGAATTATAAATTTTATAGAATTAAATAATGTTAATTAATATTAGAAATTATATCTCTTAACTAGGTTAATTATTAGTCAATAACATTGACTATAGATCATCTTTATATATATATATATATGTGTGTGTGTGTGTGTGTGAAATTAATGACATAATCTACACGTATCTCTTACATCCATAGTCTTATAGTCCAATGCAATTCTAACTTGTAATTTACTTGATATGATACGTTTGATTTGGTGTGTCTTTTTTCTGAGTTCTTTTGATTTTTTTTTATTATTTCTAATTAAATTTAAGAATAAACACTTATTAATCGATTTATATATTTAAAAATTAATCAGTGCTTATTTTATTATATTTAACTGTTTATCGGATACTCGTTAAGAATTAAAAATTTAAATAATAATAAATAAATAAATTTAAAAAATAAAATAAATAATTAAAAAAATAGAGATTTTGATCTATCAGTTACGATGATAATAATTATAATAAAATATAAATCTATCAATATTTTTTTTTTATTCAGTTTATTTTTTATATTAATTTAATTATATATTTTTTAATATAACTATTTATAATTATATTTTATTTAAATTAATTTTTTTAACGAGTTTTTTAATAGTACTAGTTAGAAAAATTATTTGTTTATTTATCCTGTTTTTCTATGAAACTCTGAATTCGTAACAACCCTTACACCCCACATATATAACCAACCATTGGCCTTGAAAAGGATAAGAATATAAAGGCCATTATTAGTCAGTTTATAAAGGGTATAATATTATCTAAGTAGGTTTCACTTGTATAAATAAAACTTTATAATTAATCACACGCGGAATTGAGGTTTGAATTTTCTTAGTCTACTATTCTCTTTACTCTTGAAACTTTGACCTTCTAGTTTCTTTTTTTTTTCCTATATAATTATTAATTATATTTATATTTTCTTAGTCTTTTGTTTCAATTCCAATCATTTCATTTCATAAAAATTGCACAAATCAAAGCCAAGGAAAAAAAAAAAGATTTTTTTTTTGAAGGGTAGAATTGGTCAGCACTCATCATTTAGACTTCTACACTCTCTCTATTTTGATTCTTCATATGACCAAAGACTAGTATAAGCTTAAAAAGAAAAAACTCGTTTTCTCAGTCAAACTTCCAATTTTCAATATTCCAAATTAAACATACATATATAAGCACCTCTCTTCTCCTTCATTTTCTAACTCAAAACCCAATAGAACTCTCACTTACAAAATTTCAAAACAATTCATAAATTCTATATTAGTATCCATGTTTTTAACTTCTAAATCTTCGCCCGTGTTTTTTTTCAGATCTTTTGGGTCCTATTTTTGCTGCTAATTGTAAAGATTCATTTTTCTGAACAACCCAGTATTCTTCAAGTCTAGAATGTGTTAAACTTGTTATTTTTTCACTTAATTAGGCTCTAAGTTGGTTCGAATTTGCAATCTCAAAGTTTGGGAGACAAATTTAGTACCACTGAGCTACAACTGAACATTGGTTGCCAACTTGTTCTCAAGTAGCCAAGTGTAATTAAATAAAGATGGAGAGTAGTTGGAGCTGGGAGAAGAAGACACTAATTAGTGAGCTAATCCAAGGAATGGAATTAGTTAAACTGTTAAGAGTGAATTTAAACACAACATCATCTGTTGAAACCAGAGATTCTTTAGTACAGAGAATCTTATCTTCTTATGAGAAATCTCTGTTAATTCTTAACTGGAGTGGGTCAATAGGGCAGCAGACACGAAATGTAGGAGTTATAGCTGGGAATAATAACGTCCCAGAATCTCCTTTATCCATCAATGGAAGTCCTGGAAGTGATGATTTTGATGGGGGTCATAATCCTGCATCAAAGAAGAGGTGAGGAACAACTTAATTATGTGTTTTAATTAAATATAAGCACACTTATTGCCAGATTATGCTAACCTAGTAGTCTAAAAGCATTTGCAGAAAGACAATGTCCAGATGGATAGATCAAGTAAGAGTCAGCTCTGATGGACTAGAAGGGCCGCATGATGATGGCTATAGCTGGAGAAAATATGGTCAGAAAGATATTCTTGGAGCCAAATATCCCAGGTTAATTTTAAAAGTCCTTTCTTGTGAATAGACTTGTTAACTGCTGTAAATATATATCTTCTTGAAATCTAATAAGCTAACTGTTTATTTTTGCAGAAGCTATTACAGATGCACCTATAGAAATACCCAGAATTGCTGGGCTACAAAGCAAGTGCAAAGATCAGATGATGATCCCACCATATTTGAGGTCACGTACCGAGGAATACATGCCTGTTCTCATGGCCAACAATCAGTTCCAACATCATCATCACCAGAAAAACAAGAACAGAAACAAAACGATAACAATAACAATAATCAACAGCAGCAAGCACAACAAGCCCTCTTTAACTTTCAAAAGGATTTGAGGGTTAACACCGACGACTTGGACAATAAAGAGATGGCACTTCCATTCTCTTTCCCTCCTACATGCGGGAGTACGAAAAGTTCAGGCAGTTATTCTCCATTTTTTATATCTGCAGCCTCATCTGAACCAAACTACTATTCTGTTTCACCATTCCAGATAAACAGTTATGTAGGAGTTCAAAATTTGCAGTGTTCTGAATCTGATTTCACTGAGATAATTTCTACCAATACTTCAGCTGCCAATTCTCCAATTGTGGAGCCGGACTTCTCACTTCAGCTACTGGAATTGGATCCAAACTTTCCATTTGACACACCAGGATTTTTCTCTGAACTCCATTAAGACACTGAAAATAAGAAATGAGAAGGATAGCTTTCAGCTTCCAGTTACCACAGTAGCCTAGCTTGTATCACAAGTGAGGAGAGGCTGCATGTAAAATGGGAATAGTTATGATAGTATTGTCAAATTTTGAAGTTTTCTTACAAATAACAGTAGCGATTATATGGTTATGTATAACAATCTCTATAGAAATTAGATAATCCAAATATCCCATTGCAGAGAACAAAATGAGCAAATTAGACAATATGCGTAGGCATCATAGCAAAATCTATACATCAATCTAGTTTACATATGCTTTGTTGTAGGCCTACCATTGTAAGAAAGTTAGCACTTAGAATACAACCATTCTCTCTGATGGAAAGAAATTCAAATTACATTCTACAGCAACTGTTTTTAGGAAATCCCGCAGACTGATCCAAACTCTAATGAAAATAAAAGGAAAATTGAAAAGGAGAAGAAAAAAAAGGACTAAGAGGCTGCCGTTGACATGATTAAACAATAATCATAATGGAGCAAAATAAACGATTTACATAATTCTAGGTTGGAAACGGATGATTCCTTTGCAGAATGTTGACAAAGATCCAATATTTCAAGCACTTGGTAAGAAGATAGGACTTGATGTCTATATATTTATGGTTCACCGACAGTTGATAACCCTCAGGGGCAAAGAACAAGAAAGACAGCAACACCAGAAAGTATATACAACTAAAATATCCGTCTGAAATGAGAAAATTTTAGTAGAAAAAAGAGCATAATCTGCTGTATTAAGAAGAAGATGCAGTGCTTGAAGAAAATAATGTAATGGAGCAATGAAAAACTAAGCCTGTGTCCTATGAATAGACAGAAGATTTCCCTTCCTCATTGTTTGCGGAAGCAGATCTGATGCCCCTTTCTGAGTATCTCATGTTATTTTTAAGAGCTTGTCTCCGCCCCAAGACAATGAATAAGTTGGTTAGACTGAGAAGTGACTCAGCCCCCCCACATGTAACCAATCCACATTAGACAAGGAGGGTCCATATTGTACCTTTGCTGTCTCAACCACATGAATGTCGAGCCTCGGTAGAATGTTAGGAATCCATAGTAAATACGATTAACATTCCAAGTAAAACTTGCTCAATGGGAGAAGTTACCATAAATTCCAGCTGGGACTGCTCAAATGATTTGCAAGCATTGAGGACCATCAGGAACAAAAGTATATTAGAACAAAGTTGCAGACAGCAAAAGGCATCCAACAAAATGCATGGAAATGCAATAAGAATTATATAGCCAAAAAAATTTGATGCATAAATGAAGAGTGGGTCAAAAAATCATACAGCATTTTAAATTAATTCTCATTCTCAAGTTTCAATTCTATTATATTGCAGCATGTCACTCGTTCCTTTTGGTTTATCAAGTTTGCTCTGTCCTCCCCTCTAACTGACAAAGAGATTGAAGCTAGGAAAGTAACTCTTACTGACTGATGGTGGTCTTAAGGTCTAGGAACAAAAAATCAAGAACAACAACAAAAGAAAATGGTGGGATCAACTTAGAACTAGAAAATAGGACTACTATATTATCAAAGACCAGTAACCCCATAAGATATCAAACTTCACCCAATACCAATTACACAATATTCACCACCCCTGACCATTTATCAAACTTCTCTGAATTGGATCAACTACATGAATTCTTTTGTGCAACTATGATACAATGATATAGAATTGAGCCCCAAACAAACATCTACAGTCAAATCTCTGGTAAGTATATTCCCAGTTTCAAATGGATGGAATACAACACAACAAATAAAAAAGCTAGAAAAGAACATGAAGAAGGAGCTTCAGTATACCAGGCTAATAATCCACCCACCAATACCATCCAGCTCTCAGTTGTCAGAGAATCTTACATCATCCACAAAAACATTTAAATGTTTCGCCTTCGTTAATTTGTAAAACTAATCCACAATTTCCACTAAATTACAAAACTCATCCATTCCAATCTTAACATTTCATCCTATTCATAAAATTCAACATCACTTTAATCATTTAGGCACCAAAAAAGAACATCAAATGAATATCTAACAAAATATATATATAAAGAAACTTACTGGTAGCCCCCACAAAGGCAAGCAAGAAGTAGAATCCAAAGAGAGTGAGCTTAGCAGCAGTCTTGGATTTGGTAATGAAGTACAAGAAACCAATGTAAGGGAACAGAGAAATGGCAAAGAGCTGCGAAGCAATGTGAATCATTGGTGGGTGCCCAAGGATCAAGTGGAAGCAACGATGCACCACACACAATCCCTTCTCTCTTTTTTTCCATCAAGTCTGGCTTCTTTCCAGAACCTGAAATCTTTGCCTACTTTACATGGTTCTTTCTGGGGATTTTTCTAAAAACAAGAAGTACCCATAAAGGAAATAAGGACTATAGAACTGGGTACTTTGGATACAGGTTGCAAACAAGAGATCGTCATTAGAAAAAGCTCGTAGATTAGAAGTTGCGACACAGGTGAGAGGGACGGTAGGGGATCTAATTTTGATTGTGAACCAACAGAGAATTGGGTTATTTATCTGGGCCCTCCTTTAAGCCCACGAGGTAAAGATCTTAGGAATGCGATTAACCCTGGTAAACTATATAGGTACGCATATGAGATCTTAATTTTTTTTTTAATACTAAAAAATAATCAAATTTGAATCTATTTTATATGTGTATACACACTTAATTATTGTTTTACCATGTCTAAATCTCCATATACGAGATCCAATTCCTGTTAGCTTTTTCAGATAAAAATATACATATAAATACAATAAAGCCTTATTCTACAATTTTTAGTGATACAAATATACAAAGATAAAACATTACGTTTTCAATATATGGTACTGACACTTTCATGGGAAGAATTATCTCCATCTTTTGAAAAGAGAAGATAAGTTTGAAGGTAAAAAGTGAAAGAAGTAGCACTACAACTCCTTTGGTTGGTGAAAGAAAACATTGTAGAACTCTTCTCTTCTGCAATGCCAGAGGAGACAGAAGTTTAATTAGGAGATAATTTGAGTTCTATACCTAAATTCATGGGGGGTTTCTGTCCTTGTGAGTGAACAATCAATTTGTTGGCCATTTTCTGAAACGAAAGTGTCAAAAATCAATATATAGACACTGCAGTGAGCTTTCTGAAAACGATTTGAATCTAATTATGCAGTGTGTGCAACTTGTTATTTATCTTTCATTTTGCAGCTTCTATGAAAAATCCCTTTAGACACTTAAATCAAAAGTTGCTTAAAAAGAAATTGTGTAAATATTTTGTTGAATTCTTCGGTGAGAACGATTTATAATAAAAGATTTTATATTTAAATTTTCATTAAGTCAATTGAATTAAAAAAAGAAAAAAATAAAATAAAACCCGTAATCCCATTTTTTTATGTATATTCATTTCTTTTGTTGATTTGTAATGGAAATAGATCACAAAGACTTTCTTGCTAGACAATCACGTCATACACATTTGAATAAAATTCTTTTAATATGTACTCTATAATTTTGTATTAGAATATAAGGAGGAAGAGTATTATATTAATATAGTATCAATTGATCAAATTAAGTGATTATATTAAGATTAATTATTCAGTGCATTCTTTACTCACAATTAAAAAAAAAAACTTATTTAACTAATTTTTATGAATTAGTTTCGCTTTTATAATGAGAGAATCCACACTACGTTTATCATAATAATTTACCAAGTCCACAGTTTGAATACATAATAAATTAATAACCCTTTTTTTAAGCTCTTTAAGCAATTGAAAGTTGAATATATTTAAAATAATATTATTTGAGTGTATAGGAAGAAAAGTAATTAAAAAAAATACATTTTCATAAAGAGTCATTAAGATAACATTACGCTGAATTAATTTTCATATATTATATTTATAATTATTTTTTCGTATCATATATTTATTATTTTATAATTCGAATTTGATATTTTTCAATTTTAAAGATTGCTTCAATATTAATGAATGAAAAATTCATTTGATAATTTTGACTAGGTATGATAAGCTATTTTTCTTTTAACTGTCCAATTCACCATATATATTGGAGCTGGCTGGGACAACAATTTTAAGATGATGTGAGGGGGTGTACTCTTAAGTTAATTGCTTCCTAGAAAATCAAGGGGGTGTTTGATAGAGCGATGGCTAAATGTGCGATTGGTATAAAATGCGACTGTTAAATCGCCAATCGCTAAAAGCAGCTTATAGCTGCTTATGAAATTTATCGATTAAAGAGAAATTTTATCATAATTGGAGTTTTTAGTTGGCCAATCAAATATTATAAATTTTTTCAATTGGCGACGCGTATATTGGTAATCAGCAATTAGGGGCATTTAGTTGACCAACCAAACAGCCCCTAATAATGATTGATTGCAGAAAGCATGAAGTGTTTAGTTATGGAAATTTCTTTTTTCTTTGGCAGAATAATTAGTAATGGAAATTTTAATTGTGAAAAATAGCAAATATTATTTAACTTTTTAATATGGATTTTAGGATTTGAGATGATGAATTTTACAAGCTAGTCATTAAGTTTGAGAGCTCATTTTTTATATAAATTACTTAATATATTTATATTTAATTAATATTTTTTTATATTATATTCATAATAATTTCTGAAGTGGTAATTATATAAGGACAATTATTCATTATTGATACATACAAATTTAAGATATTAACTATATCAAAAAATAATTTAAAGTATGAATAGAATTTGAATCAGACGAAAAAATAAAAATAAAAATAAAAATTTGAACATAATTTATACTGTACAAAAAAAATAAATTTGATCCTCACGTCAGGTCAAGAAAAAGAATTAAAACTTAGTCAAAATTATGATGTAATGTGTGATGCAACAATAAATTATATTTTGATATTATATATATTAATTTTGTTTTAATATAGGTTTAGTAGAATTAACCTTAAAAATTAGTAATTAAAGTTTGAGAGTTTATTTTTATATTAATTATTTAATATATTTATATTTAATTAATATAATTTTTTTTATAAATTATATTCTTATATTATAATAGAGTGATGCAATGATTGATTACCATATTTATTTTTAGTTTAGATTTAAAAGAGCTAATTAATATTAATATAGATTCTTTAAATCTATATAAAAAATTAACATGGTATTATAGTATCAAAGTTTAAATGATTACCTATCTTTACTATATACTAAAATTTCAATTTTTCAATTAATTTTCAATATGTTTCGAATTTAATTTAATTTTAATTTTTTTTCTTTGAATTATTTGTCTTTCATCCAATGTTGAATTTTTTAATTTATTTCTTAACATGTTAGTTTTCAATTATTATTATTATTTTTTTTTTGTCTATATTAAATTTTCAATTTTGTCTACCCAATCTGTGTTATATAAATTTTATAAAATAAATTATTTTATTTCAATTGTCAATTAAATAATGTTAAGATATAATAAATTTCACACTGATTAACTAAAAAAACATTGAGTCTTTAATATATAAATATGCAAACTTTTAAAATGAGTCCCCAAATCAATACTAAACATCAACAAACATTTTGAACATTATAATTTGTATTTATTAATCAAATAAGTATGCCTGAATTGGTCAGTACTCTATAATATCAGTTGTCCACAATTTTTTTTTAAAATAAATCTATTAATATAAGTCAAGTAATTAATTGAATATTTCATGATGAATTTGAGGAATTTATTTTCATTAATTAATAAAAAAACATAAAATGTGATAAACTTAATCAATTGAAATAAACTATAAAAAGAGTGAAAATAATTATATAAATCAAAATGTATTAAATTGAATATTACTTTTTATACATTCTAATATTTTTAAAAGAATTAAAATTAAAATTATTGATCTTTCATATTACTAAACAAACATTCGACCAGTGAACCAATAATCTAATATAAACAAATTCAATGTTCAAAAATGGCTGATCTAACCATATATTGACCTCACCAAATTCAGTATTATTTAAATTAACCATGAAATGTGGGTCAAAGTTTCAAAGCCTTAAGCAACATGGACATGCATGGAAACAGTGAAATTAATATAATATCTTAAAAACCACAATTAAAAAAAAAAAAAAGAAGCCAAAATCTAACCTATTATACAAAATTAAACTATATTCATATAATCATTTGCAGACTTCTAAACAAGTAATAATTAAGCACATGAAATACCAATCATGGAAGTGGGTGGCTCCGCCGTCGTGAACCTCTCGGAGCTAGTTCTCCTGACAAAAGAATTAATCTCCGGTGGCGAAAACCCACCAAAATCAATCTCAGGGACTTCAGGGATAGTGGAAAGAGCTCCAGACTTATCGTAAACGACGTAGTATTGATCGCCTGGTAATCCACCATTAAAACTTTGTTTATTAGACTTAAACACATATTTGAGGAACTTGTGAAGTGAGCGAGAAATCTTGGAAGGTTTCTTAGATACAAGAGGAGGAGGAGGAAGAGGAGCAGCCGGCGGGGGTAGAGGCAGTGTACGGTCAGGTAAATGAGGCATAGATAAAGTTCTTGAATGTATAGCAGAATAAAGTTGACGTTCGAAAGATTTGAGCTCAAAAGAGTCATAAAGAGTGCTTCCACAATCCCAAACAAGACCTTTATTCTTATTATTATTGTTGGGATTTTGCGATTTTCTTGATTCTTGAATTTTTTTCATTTATAGATATCAAGAAAATGAAGATTACATATATATATAAATATTTGAGAGAAAGAAAGAGAGAGGTTGGTTTGTTTGTCTGGATATGTGAAGAAAAGGGATTGTACAGTATATATATAGAAACGCACTAATTAATTAGTAATGACCTGAAAAGAAAGGAAAAGAAAAGGCAAGTAAGCGTTGCAGAGTTCACGGGCATGGCACATGAGCCATTAAATTCTTCATTGATATAAATATGGAAACTTTATAAATAATTATATATTAAAACAAATAGCACTCTAACACATTAGGAGAAAATATAATAAAAATATATTTTTTAATTTATTAGACTGACTAAATAATGGAGCTAACATTTTTTAAAAAATTTAATATAATAAAAATTCAAATAATAAAAATTATTTTCACCTAAAAATTTAGGGTAATTTTGCATCACATACTAATATTTTGGATTTAACAATTTTTCCCTTTCCCTAAATCCTCTCGCTCATCTCACTAGGATTCTATTTGGGACAAAAATTAGAATTAGAATTGAGAATTTTAATTTTAATTTTAATTGTTTAGAATTAGAATTTTGTTGAAATTATAATTTTAACGTTTATTTTATATAAAAAATTAAAATTAAATAAAAAATTAGTGATGATAAAAATATTTATTTGAGTTGGAACTAGTGGTGGACTATCAGTAGTGGTGAACTATCAGTGATGGTGTTGGAGGTGGTGAATTGCCAACGATGATAGTTTGATGAGTCATCATCGCTAGTAGTGACAGTTCGGCGAGTCATCATCGCTAGTAATGATCGTCAAGTAGATCATCTTCGCCGACGATAGCGGATCACTGTTATCGAGTGTGGCAGATCACTATTGCTGGTGGTGACTTTGGAGATGGAGGTGACAATGGCAATGATGTAGAAGTGACGGTGGGAGAAAAGATTATAGTAGTGATTATAGAATTATAATTTTTATGAGTTTGAGAATGAAATTATAAAATTGATTTTTTAGTTATATTATAATTTTATAAAATTATAATTAAAATTATAATTCTTATTTTAAATAATTATTAAATATTGAAATTTAAAATTTTAATTTTAAACTCTTCAATCGAAGCATAAGTGGAATTGAAAGGAAATGGCTTTGGAACCATTTGGAAGACAGTGAATAAAAATAGTGTAAAAGAATTTTTCCAATGGCTGTAGAAAGGAAAAACAAATTAATTATTCATAGATTACTTAATTAAGAATATAAATATATTATAATATTTGTTAACAAATCATCATCAAGATGTGACTCTAATGTTATCCCAATGATAATTAACCCAAATATTTACAATCATACACGTGTATTTCATAACTAAGCACTTGTGACTTGAAATTAAAGAACTATATAATTAGATTTTGGTTGAAGGGATTTTTTTGACATTAATTAAAAAGTAATTTTATAGTCATGTAATGGCCTATGTGTGGCTTAATTATTTGTTGAATAACTTACACATTAATTGTAAATGAACTGATAGGCCATTTTTTACAGGGTGAGGAGAGTTGATATGTCAAAAACACATTATTTTCTGTATTATTGATTTTTTAGAATTTAAAAAATTTTTGTAAAATTTTTTAAAAATCATAATATTATGGTATTTTTTATAATGAAATATTTTTTATATAAAATAAAAAGCAAATAGATTTAAAAATATATGTTAGAAATATATTAAATCTAGACCATTAGACTTAAACGATATAAATTTAATATACTTATATTGCATTTTTTAAATTCATTTGATTTTTATTTTATATAAAAATTATGTCATTAGATTCATTATAAAAAAATACTATAATATTATGATTTTTAAGAAATTTTACAAAAATTTTTTAAACTCTAAAAAATCTATATAACAAAAACTGATATATTTTTAACACGTTAATCTTCTCAATCCTTTTTTTTTTTTTTTTTTTTAGGGGTATATGTAACTAAAATTTATTCAATTATATCCAACTTTGTTTTGTGTAATAAATCACTCTTAACTATATGTATGACCCTACAAACCAGGTGTCCACAGTTGTTTCCTACTCCTCGTTTTGGTTGTTTCTTGATTTTTGGTGGATCACATGTTTGTTAATGAATATGTATACATCAATTATCATATTATATTTATCCATAATTTTTAAATTATACTTCTGATTTTTTTTTATTGAAAATTGAAAAAAAAAATGATAACTTATAAGGTTGTTTGGCATGGTTTCTATTGAAAAAATAAAGAAAAAAAAAATACTCTTTATAGTTTTCTTTTATTATGATAACCCTTTTGTTTTTTTGTTTTTTTATTTCAAATAACAAAAATAAATATATTTAAACAATAATTTATATATATATATATATATATAATTTAGAAACAAGAACCAAAAATCAATAATAACTCTAAGTTATCAAATTTAAAGTTTTAATTTTTGTATATAAAAATACATATTCATTTATTAAACTGAATTATTAAAAGAATGTATTATTCAAAAAAAAAAACTAATTAATTTATAGAAAATTTTTTATTTTACTCATTTAAAACCTAATTATTTAATACATGATTAATTCATTCAAAATTAATTTTAAAATTTTATTCTTGATATTATCGATGTTTGTTTTATATGCATGCAAGTCAAGTAATGATCCTCATGAAACTGTTAGTTTAGAGCAAATTGTTTAATTGAAGTGAATGCTCAATTGAATCAAACGATGAGTTAGCAATTTTTGTTTTATAAGAAAGAGAGAGGTATCGAATTTGAGATCATGGCAAATATATTGTAAATCAAATAATTAATATAAAAATTAGATATTATTTCATTAACATTTTTTAAATGGCTAATAAATCAATTTGGATTTTCATTATTAAAAAAAATAATAAGTGAAATATGAGGTGTTAATTTGATTAAAAAGAAAATTTGTTCATCTGAATTTAATTTTAGAGTTAATATTTAAAAAATAATTCTTAAATGCACATTAATTAACTCAAACATTTTTCTCATTGTTTGAATAAAAATAAATAATAGTAAGAGAGATAAAGTGCTGCCAACAAAAACGACATACATTCAATCTCAAAACAATTACCGGTTGATTTTTTTTTTTCTCTATATATAATTATTATAGCTTGTTAGAGTTAATTTGACAAAAAAAAAAAAAAAAGAATCAAATTATTAGAGTTCATGTTTATTAAAATTCATCTTATGAATATTAATTAGTTTTATGTGAATCTTTCATTAATTAATGTGACGTTCTATTAGTTTTAATATTAAGAAACTTTTCATTTCATGATTTATATGCATACATATTATTGTTATTTAGGTAATTAATATGAAAAATAGATATGAAGTAAGTGGTAAGATATATAATAAAAAAAAAAAAAATTCAAATTGAATAAAGTGGTGTGTGGCTCGATGGATCTTAATTACTGCTGCTGCTGCCATTATTATTTTTTTAGGAAATTATTATTATTATTATTATTATTCAAGTCAAGAAACCCTTGAGAAAGAAGGGAAAGAAATCAAAGAATGCAAAAAGAATCGAAGAAAAAAAAAAAGCAAATCCCTCAAAAAGTGGTGATTCCCAGTTTCACACCTAATCTAACTTAAAACAAGATTAAAATAAAAGAAATTAACAAATTAAATATAGATAATAAATTATCATCGAGCTTTTAATATAATGATGTTAAATTAATTGACTTGAAGATATTAAATTTAAATTTTAATCGGAGTTAAATTTATAACTACACTATGATTTTACTACAAGTATTCATTATTATTGTAAAAAGAAAATCTACTTAATATTATAAATTTGGTTGACTTGGCCTACTACTATGCAAATATTTTCTCCTTCAAAAATCTTATATATATATATATATATATATATATATATATATATATATATTGCGCCATGAAAAAACTCGACAATAGATAAAAAGCGGATCTATCCTGAGGTAAATTATAAGATAATTTATTATTTAGTATTAATTTTTAAAAAATTTTAAAATAATTTATTATTTAATTTATGAAATTCGATAAAATTATGAAATTATTTCTTTATTTAAAAAAAATAACTTTTTAGTCTATAATAAATTATAATTTTTTTTTCTTTTTCCTTTATTTTATTTATTATTATCCTTCACTTTTTTCATTTTTTTTTTTTCTAATTATCATAATACTCCATGTTAAAATTTTTGCGTTTGTCCCTAACTATAAAGCTGCAAAACCCTAAAAAACATATATCTGCATTATGATATTGATTAATTAAAGAATCTATAACAAAAGTATATTTTGTTTGAAAATTGATGAATTTTAATCAATACACTTAAGCGTCAAATTCATTACCTCACATTGAAAAGAGAGATATAACCCACCTTAGCCTATAGCCTATAGGCTATACGGCTGATCACAGTCACTGACCAAGAGAAAAAATTAGTTATACAAGTAGGAATAAGAGTAGTCTGTCTCACTATTGATTTGAGCAATGCAATCCCATTATTTTTTATTTTTCAATTATTAAGAAAAAATTCAATTTGAATTTGATCAAATTAATTCCATTTGGACTTTATGATATTAATAACAATTATAGCAAGGGGAATGAAATTGACTGAAAAGGGCAATTGCTAATAATTGCCTTTTCTTTAATTGTGACAGCATTGGTTGGTACCTGTATTTAATCAAATCCCAGCTGCAATGGTTAGATCAACTGTTCAACAAATGCTTAGCTGATACTAATTAATTTACCTTTTTTTTTAATAACCTTTATCCACTATCCATTTCTTAATTGAGACCCTAATAAATATCTCGAACTTTTGGCAATATAGACCACAATTTACAATAATACAATCATCTTATGACATGTTTCTGTCGTTGATCGAGGTTATTTTCATGATTACTCTGCTTCATCTTTCTTGCAATGCCATGTATATGACATAATCACATTTCAATTATTGGCAGCAAATTGTATAATTTCTCCATTTCGAAGGGCCTAATTGCCCATTGCAGAACAAGATCGATCTGTGAGTGATATTTAAGTGCAGGCTTTTAATCAACCACATCACTGCTAAAGAGCTTGAACTCCTTGGCATCAAGAATCAATTTCCTTACAGAAGAGAAAGCACCCATAAATCCTGCACCTGAAAAGACAATTATAATAGAGACATTGATCCAATAGGTGAGGGAAGATTTCGGAGGCTTGTGAGTCATGTTGTAGAGAAGCGTTGGAAGGACAAAATCTAGAGGGATAAAGCCTAATGCTCCCACAACACCATTTATATCTCCAAAGAATGGAAGCATTGCTGCCATAAATCCACAGAATATCACATAAAGAGTTCGAAGAATTATCCTTGGAATTAGGTTTCTTTTGGAGAACATTCCTTGCTTTACGTCAGCTGCATTCTTTTCCATGATCTCATAAGCTACTTGAGAATAGACCTGTGTTATATATCTAAGAAATTTTAAAATCAGCGAAAACAAAAATAATTTAGGAGTGACAATTAATGAATTAAACAGTGATATTCAATTCAGTTTGACACCATTTAAAATAAGTTCTCTAAGATTAATTGAAGAGTAAATCTCTAAATTTACCAGGCCAATGGCAAAGAGCTGAAGTAGAACAAAGACAACACCAAGGCCAAGAATCCATGTTGGAGCCAAGGAAGGTCCCTCATCTGGCATTAGGCTTTTGAGAATGTTAGAATTAGATTTGTTTCCAAAGACCCAGTATCCAGAAACTGCAGCTGAGTAGAATGTAACCACAATAACACTATAACACATCAGGAGGCCTTTTACCATCTTTCCAGAAGCAGGGGGAGCCAAAGTTGCCTGTATTGATAGGAAACAGAAGAATTAATGTCGCACCTTATTCACCAATTAAGATTAAAAAGTTGAAGTTACTTGTATTTCAGGCAGTATTCCGTTCCCAAATATAGCCGCTATTATGGAGATGGAAGTGAAGGCACTGAAGACCCTTGCAGTCTCAGATGATTCTAGCGAGTAATCCCTTGGAGGGGCATTTTTTGAGAGACCTGCAAAAGAAATGGATACATTTCATTTTAACTAAAAGAAAATTTTCGCAGTTTGCATTTGAGAATTTAATAAATATGTTAATTATAATTATAAGTATATGAAATTCTCAAGCTCCTTAGAGATGAAAAGTAGCCACAAGTAATCATTTTTTTTATCTTCAAATAAAATAAAAGCATATTAATTTCTTAGAGGATGGAAACCTTGCTTGGTATATTAATTTGCCCCAAGATGGCAAACACGCTTTAAACAAATTGATATAACACAAACTGGAAGTTTAGCTACTTCTCGTGGCTAATAGCAGCCTAGTAAATAATTTGACCAACAGCTAAGGATCAGAAAATCAGAGAATTTCAGAAATTTAATTAATAATGCCGGCCCACCTTCAGCTTCAAATGTGTCATAGTAAGATCTATGTACGTACATTGCATCTGCTAAAAGGCTGCAGTATCATGGTTATGAGAGCATTGCATGTGAGAGGGAGGGATTTAATCCTAAACTCAATGCTAAAGTATCTTATTTAGCTTAGTTTCAGAAAGCAGGGAGTATTTAGCTCAGTTTCAGAAAGCAGGCAGAGGAAATTTAGCATAGTTTTAAGAACAGGACAAGATGGTTAGGAAAACCCCGAAGAGAGATCAGAAATACAACAAACAATCAGGATGAACATTAAGGGCTCTGTCGGCTGTGTATTGGTGGGCTTAGCTTAAATGGACTCATTATTGATTTCTATATGTATTTTGCTTCAATTAAAAGTAACTATCCTCGTCCACATAATTCAACCCCACAATAAATGGCGTTTCGCTTTTCAGTCTCCCCACGATTGGAAACAGCCTCTTTGAAATGCAAGAAGTTTTGCACATTTGGACACCCTTTTTAGTCTCCATATGAATGATATTCAAGCAACAGATATAAATGCAGATTGAAAGCTAGTTTTAGGGATGTGGTACCTGCGTGAATACAAGCACCAACTACAAGGAAAGTATAGCCCAAACTGAGTAGTAGTGAAGCCATATTGAGGTGTCTGAGGGAGTGGAAGGATGGGAGCTGAGAGAGAACTATCATTACTGCTGTCACCATTGCTATGAACTCAAACAATTTCAGGGGGCCACTGGGAGAAATATTCGAGTACATGATCTTTACAACCCAAAGAGTGGAAATCAGAAATAGAATCATTACATGGACTAATAAAAGAATGAAAAATCCAGTTTTACTACCCTTTCCTCAATAAGTCCGCAAAAATTTATGATTTAAAGAGATACTAGTCAGTTTCCATATAAAAATTTGCCCCAAAAGGAGGTCCCTTCCAGTGTTATTCCCTAAAGAAATTTTTTCTATACTAGACAGGGGAAAGAAGAACAAGGTGCCTAACCGGTTTTACCTGTATCAGCCCTGAACTGTCAATCTCATATTGTTTTTTTAAAAAAAAAAAAAAAGTTACTGTAATGTCTATTTTGTTTTTTCCAGTGAAAAATACTAATACTCTTTCCTACTCTATTCCCCCAAGACATTTTTTCCCTTGCGCTTGTGGGTTTCACATCATTAGGCATCATACCACTTTTGTCCTATATGTGGACTGCACATTTGATGTGCCTTCCAATTGTCTTTGCGTAATGAGAAGGCTTTTAAAAAAAAAAAAAATTAACAGTAATGTCTATTTTGTTTTTTCCAGTGAAAAATACTAATACTCTTTCTTTCCTACTCTATTCCCACAAGACATATTTTTTCCCTTGCGCTTGTGGGTTTCACATCATTAGGCATCATACCACTTTTGTCCTATATGTGGATTGCACATTTGATGTGCCTTCCAATTGTCTTTGCGTAATGGGAAGGCTACCATATTCAGAAAAAAATAACTACAGGTTTTCAAGAAACATCAGATGATGAAAGAAACCAAATTGCTGAAATAATCAATCCATGGTATCATGTCCTTATCCTTTGGAAGTATGAAAGGAATTGGCCCTCACAACCCCCCAAGTACAAAAAAAAGCATAACTTTGTTTGCTAATAAAACAAAATTAATCTCCCTTTTGTAAAAAAGAAATAAAACTTGCCTAAGTTAATAATGAAAAGTTAGATTGAATTAGAAGCGTCAAGTAACAATACCTGAAGGCATTCCCCTGCAAGCAAAATTGCTCCTATACTAACTCCAGTGTTGATGGCCGTTTGAATAAAAATGACAAAATAGAACATCCATCCAGACCCTACAACAAGAAAAGAGAAAACTCCACTTTATACACAAAACAACTCTAATGTACTAAAGATAACAAGGCCTTCTCTGAAAATCTAGAAAATTAGTCCAAATTAAAATAATGTAATGCTACAGTTTTCAAATACAAATCAAAACATTGTTTATAGATATTTTGAGCAATGAAGCTGATAAGCAAGTGTAGGATAATATTATGGCTGCAAAACACTAGCTGATGATGGCTAAAAAGAAAGAATTTCCTATGGGATAAGTGAAGATAATATTTAATTATATTTTTCTCCAATGCGCCATGAATCATCAAATTTCGATCTCAATCCTCTGTCTATAGATCCACTAGACCCATTAATAAAATAAATGTTATCTTATCTCTAATCATGGTAACAAAACATTTAAGATTAATGAGACCCATATGTCAAAATTTTGACCCGACCCAATCACTGTACACTAGCGATAATACCACTGAAACCTCTACTAAAAAGCCACGTGTACAGTTCCATTGCCTAAATAAAAATTCCCCGAATCCCAAGAACCTCTCTCTCTGGAGAAGGATCCGAGTTTTGAGCTTTACATTGTTGGCCGAGAACGAAGGAAGTAATCAATCAAGCAAATTTCAATATGCCTCCAAGTTTGTTAGTTACCTAAAACATCGGCGGCTAGTTCCCGGAACCGTATATGGCGGCGACCAAATTTCTCACAGTGATCGAGCACCTTGGACACGAGACAGTAAGAGTAGAAGGTGGTTACTCCCATCATTGTTAAGCATAGGAATCCCAGGCCCCAACCTAACCCTCTAAACGCATAAGGCAACGTCAGTATTGTAGGTCCAACTATCGCCGTCGTCAAATGGAACCCGGCGTGCCACCACTTCCCTAAAAATGAAAAATCATTTAGTTAGTACTATTAATGGTGAAAAACGTGTGCTACAAATATATTACTGTTTTCCATAAAAGGAAACAAACATCTTTTTGTTTGTTGTACATAGTACCTTTTGATTCGAGGACGAAGACTGCACCGGCATCGACTTCCCGGCGAGACTCAGAGAAAGGGTCAGATTGTGGAGGTTGAGCCATAATTTGGATATGAAAGCTAAAGGAGAAGAAAGGTGCGCAGGTTAAGAGAAGCAAGCAATATGCTGGTGGTGACAGAACTTTTTTTTGGAGAGTTGTTGGAGATGTCGAAAGAAAGCTAAAATGTCCCGGAATGGCATATTTATTTTGCCGCCCTGTAAGGAATATAATGATATGTATAATTCCTTGCGTTCGAGTAAAAAAGGGGGTCACATAGGTTTGATTTTATCAAATTAACTTAATTTTTTTAATTTATAAATTAAAATAATTATAAATTAAAATAAATCATTATAATTATTAATAGTAAGTTTAATTTAATTTAATTATTTTTAATTTATTAATTTTAAATTAAAAATATTTTTTTTATCGTAAATTAAACTGAATTCTAAATTTTTTATTTTTTAAATTGAAATTAAATCAAATAATTATAATATTACCATTTTAATTTGATTTGCTAGGATTATTTTCACCCTAAAATAAACCAAGTAATTTGCTTTTTTAACTTCTTGCTGGTTTAAAATTACGTCATTATCCCCCCATGTTGTTGCTTGCTGGCTTACTTCTTGTGAGTTGTGAAGGATGATTTGATGAGGTTATACACTTTCTTTCAAGTGTTTCTTTCTTCCTTAATATTATTTAAATTTTGTATAGCTAGAAATTTATTAAATTGTTGTTGAAACTGAGTGGTTTCAGCTTTCAATTTATGAAATTTGCTCATGCGAATGAAATGATAATTTGGCTGGTTAGCTTACTGTAATTGTATAATTTAATTTGAATAAGATTTCAAATTCAAATAAAAATGCTCTAATAAGTTCATTATTCAGCCAATCTGAATTAAATTTTCATTCAATTGCAATCTCAAAGTTGACATTCAAATTTAAAAGGATTTAAAAAAAAGAGGATAGTTAGACTAGTTCAAAAGGTACCAAAGATAGTGTGATTTGGCTATGAACTAATTGACGTTCAATCAACATTTTGAACATCACTTAACATCAAACAAGGTTAATGCTTTTCCCTAACAAAACATCAATTAAGACTTGTCATCCGAGGTTGCAGCATAGTTGTTATAGTCTTCCATTTCTTTCTTGTATGCTTCCATGGCTTCAGCAGCTTTAGCATTCCAGATTTGCCTCTCTTCTTCACCAAGTTCCTATAAAACCCAGAAACAGAATCAGATACTTTTTTTTCCTATTTGTATGCTTAAAAAGTTAAAAAAATGATTGGTTTCAAGAGACAGACCTTCCATTTCACAGAAATCATGGTACTAAGAGTTAAAAAGTTAGTTCCAGGCCGCTCCTGCATTCAACTTTTTCTTGCTTCTTTGCTGCAGCAGAGGTAGACGCAGCAAGAAGTCAACAACTTTAAATGAAATGTTACAAGGGAATTTATTGGGCTCACATTTTCACTTGAATTTTTCTTGTTTCTGCTTTTACCTGAACATGAGGAAAGAAGATGCAGGCTTTTTAGGCTTGTTGGGGTCAGAACTCTGCTGCTGCTTTTTTTGGCGATTCTCTTTGGTTTTCTGCATTATATAGTATACAATACAATCAGCCACTAGCAATACACACAGTGAAAGACATTTCAGGGAAACATATGATCAATCAATCCAACCTTAATTATGTTTTCTGTTTTCTCCTTCTTCTTAAGCAGTTGTAAGGCTTCCTGTTTCTGAAGCTTCAACAGTTCTTCTTCTTCCCTCTTTAGATTCATAGCAGCTTCATCCTTTTTCTGCTTGTAAGCCTCCATTTCTTGGATATACTTCTCTTTTTTTTTCTTTGCCATCTGCAGGTTTCAACAGAACTTATAAGAAGCCATATTGATAAAAAGAAACTTTGCATGCAGAACATATGTTTGAAGAAAGAAACCTCTTCATGCCTCTTTTGTTCTTCTCTCATGTTCTTCGATTCCTCACCAGCAATTTTTGCAACCTGCCACAATCCCAATTTCAAACTTTCAGAGAAATTAATAGATAAGTTCAACAATACAGAAAAATGATGGGAAAGGATCTTCAATTACCTCTAGAACATTCCTGTTCTCTGCAAGTAGAGCAGCCCTTCTCTCATTAGAAAACAGGAAAAAAGCTGACACGGTGTGTTTCAGTTTCAATGGATCATTTTCTTTCCTGCGATTGTACAAGAAGAAACAACTTAGTAATTCTATGGTAAAGAAGAAGGCAGAAGTGGAATTTACATTGTCTTCTTTTTGTTCTCCTGTTCTGCTTCTTGCTGGAACTGGAGGTATTGGTCAAGCAATTCCATTGCTATCTTTTGCTTCTGCTCCTCTTCCAAAAGCTTCATTGCTTCATTTTCTCTCTTCTCCTTGGTAATTACCTGAAGATAGGCTTCTTTTTCAGCTTGATACTTCTCCTCATAAGATCTCTTTTCCTCTGCAGTAACATTCTTCCACTTCGCTCCCAATATGTTTGAGATATCTTTGAATTCTGCATCTGGGTTCTCTTTCTTGACCTACACAACAAAACACGCATAAAGTGATTTGTTTCTAAGAACCAAAACAAGATCAGAACAAAAAACTCAAGTAAAATCTAAGAACCCATGTCTCTGTTTTACCTCATTCCATTGATCTTTGCACAACAAGATGTAAGGTGGACATGGCCTTTTCTTTTCTGGGTCACCCTTCTTCTTCTTCTTGTCTTGGTCCTCTTTC
This sequence comes from Aleurites moluccanus, assembly GCA_948193065.1. NCBI lineage: Eukaryota > Viridiplantae > Streptophyta > Magnoliopsida > Malpighiales > Euphorbiaceae > Aleurites > Aleurites moluccanus. The sequence continues at coordinate 113,231 of CANXYC011314740.1, forward strand.
AGAGATTAAACACGGGGGAAAGTCTGCAGCAAGTTCAATTTAAAAAGAAATAGTCCGATTAGATTAAACCCTAACGAAAAACTAGGAATCAAAAAGACTGAAACTTAAATAAGAGCATCACAGAATTTAAGCTATTTAGGTTTTCATTTTTTACCCGTTTTAGGGATTTCTCGGCAACCAAACATAGTGAAAAAAGTTTCAAAAATTAAAAGAGATGTCAAAAGTTCGTTACAGCGAAATTCTGTATGATTCTCTTTACTTTATTTTCTTGGCAACCAAACAGAAAAATTAACAAAACTAACCTATCAGATAAAAAAAAAAAAAAAGAATAAAGAAAAGAAAATAACCATGTTGGGCTTAAACTCCTTCAATTTCTGCAACTTCTTCAACTCCATTTGTAACTTTTCCTGCTTTTTGCCCTTGGTTTCAAGCTCCTCGTCTTTTGCCTTCAACATCTCATCTTTCTCCTTCAGTAATTCCTCAGTTTTCTCCTTCTCAAGAAGAGGACTGCTTGGTTTGCTTTGCCTTGGAGGCCCTTCTGTTTCTTAGGTGAAAAGCGAGGCTGAGAGAGGCTCTCGAGGTTTTCTTTAGAAGGATAGTTATCGGATGTTGGAGCAGCAGCGATGGAAGAAGTCGCAGAGAGCTTCTGAGCTATGATGTTAGCCTCATTTATTGATGGATTTTTCTGTTTCAAAGCTCTCATGTTTCTTGGTTTCATCGTAGGGATAGTCTGAACATTGGTGGGTAAGGCTATTGCAGTATCAGCCATGATTGAACAGAAGTGGGTGAGGGAGAGCGAGGGATTGTTTCGCAGGTTAGTAAAGCGTTGTGACAGTGAAATTGTTTGGTAGAGGAAAGGGTATATGCATTTGAGAGGAAAAGACACGGGAGCGCAACGGTGTTGTTTTCCAAATTCAAATGAATTGTTTGGGATTTAAGAAGGGTTTGATTGTCCGGCTTCTGTAAAATGGGTTTTGATTCTTTAAATAGCTTCTCTAATAATTTGGTACGTTGACAATTGGATGGTACGGTCAAAAACATAATTTAGAAATGATATTTTGCGGAGTATTTGAATAAAATTTAGTGTTTTATTGAAATAATTAGTTTTATTAAAAACGGACGTTAATTATAATCTTTTTTTTACCGAAACACTTCAAAAATCACAAAACTGCTTAACTTCTTCTTAAAACGCAGTTTATGGCGTTTAGCTTTCTATCCAAACACTCTCTTAAAATAAATCAAGCCAAAGAGGGGAAAATTATTTTTACTAATAAGTTTCAACTCGCAACCTTATAACTCCAGAAACAATTCAATATGGCTGAATTAAAGTACATTTATTGCATAACTATAAATCCCTCATTTATGAAGTAATCACTCATATTCACTGCATTTTGAGATTAACAAATATACTAATAAATAAAGAATTACAATTAAATTAAGCTTAACAATCCCTCTTTCTACAGTGATAACTGGTATGTATGTTGACAAAATGATCAAGGCCCATTACAGATGAGAGGAATCACCCTGGAGAATGATGACCTATGGCATATTGGAAAAAGAACGAAGGTAAAAAACTGTGCTGGTATTCACAGGGTTGGAAGCTGCCACTGGTCTGTAACTTCCATGATGAAACATCACTAGTGTTTGTGTTGAATAAGATGCCAGCTTGTTTAATTCCGGTAACTCTTCCTTGTATATATTCTCAACCATTAACCACCATCTGCATTATCACATCATTCCAGTAGTCAATTGGCCCAGGCAAGCACCAATGTAGACAGTCATTCTGAACTTTGGCATTCTTGTCCTCAGCAAATGGATAAAACTCTCTGTATGGACCGGGATGCCCATCAGGCCTTGATAATAAAAGATTTGTGAAGTCAAGAAGTTTAAGATTTACTCCATTTTCAGCAGCTTTTGCAGATGCCTTCTGAAACTCTGCTAATTCAACGTCACGCAGAATCCTGTTCAAGTCCTTCAATTCAATCTCACCCTCTTTACCGGGCATTGTTTTGGAACAGGTCCCGCCATTGTGCCATTCTCCATTCTCAAAATGATCAGGAGTTGACGTCCTAAAAAAGATCAACCCTTTGTGTTTAGACATTGCAATGAAGTTCATTGCATGGTGAAGGGCTTTCTCATAAGCAAAGACAAATCCCTGCTCTGTATAGTTCTTTCCTGGACATAAATGGCAGCCTAAAATTGTGTCATTCTCATGATAGATCGCAGCTTTGAGGAACCATTTTCCAGTTGAGATAATGACGTAGTCCAAACTCTGGTACAACTTTGTCCAATTCTTATCAAGTTTGTCAAGCTGAAGTTGAACTTCAGCTGATGAGACACCATTATTATCTTCATATATTGCTGCTTCCACAAGGAAAGGAGACCAAATATTTGATATGGTGAAGTTATAAGAGGGAAAGTGCCATCTTTTCGATTTGTATTCTTCATCATGATAAACTTCAACAGCTTGCTCAACCTGAGGGCAATATAACTCGTTAAATTTTTTATTCTTTTTTTTCCTTTTGGTTGTTGGTTGCGGTGGGGGAACAAGTACCCAGAATAGTTGCATTCATCAGCACAAGTAAGAACAACAATAAAGCACTCACTGTTACATCAGTTGGTACTATTAATGAATGTGAAGCTTAAGCAAGTTAGAATAACCAGAGCAACAGATACAAGTTCGGAACTATGGATACCAAAGAAATCATTAAGATGTCTACTGTTGATAAACTAGAAAAAAAAAAAAAAAAAGATAAATCTAATGATTATTGTCTACAAGTTTGCTAGAAAGAAATTGTGATGAAAATAACCACCATTTACAAGGTCATAAAAGAGGGATTTAAAGGTGAAAATGAAGATTCAAGCACCATGCAATCATCACAGAAGATCCAAGTGATAGAATTGATGAGTTCCAATGCCAAGAGAAAACAACATCTGCTCAGCACTGACTAGAAACTCACTTTCAGAAATCAACTATAATTAAAAGCTGCCACAGAGCTGGAGAGCACTCGCAAAGGACAAATAGATAAAACATCAACAGCATGCCTTTCTTAATTCAATAATTTTTTTTTATATTTATGAGATGAATCAAGAATGTTTAAGACAATCAAATTTAGGGTAATTTGTTCTCATTGTCATTAGGTCAAATTCTAATATAATCACATACGTGATTTTTTCATTATTGAAGTCACTAAATAAATTAAAAAATTTTATTGCAATTTTCAGGTGAAATTTCGGACAAATTTACTGACGTGGCTGATAAGCAACCCAATCAGATTGTTGAATCACCAAAAAAGTGTCATATCAATATATCTCATGGTCACTGAATTATATGCTAAATTCTAGTATGATTACTGAATTATAAGCCAAATTTCAGTATGATTACATATGTATTTTTTTCATTATTATAGTCACTAAACAAATTTGATATTTCTATTACAATTTTTAAGCTAATTTAAATAATTTAAAAATTCAAACATGAAAAATTAGTTAATTTATCTTTTAATTAAAATTTATAAAATGCTGAAATTTAATCAAATAATAAAGTATCATGTAAAAAATATATTCAAATTTAATTCATTCTCTTAATATTAAAAAAAATTAGAATTCATAATTATATAAATAATATCAATATTATAAAATCAAATTATTATTATTTGATTTTAATTTATTATAAATTAAATGTCAAAAATAAAAAAATTTGTCATGTCTCATTATTTTTTATAAAATGAAATAGAGATAAAATTTTTGAACTGTGATTTATTTATACTGATATATTAATTACTTGTCATTTCTTTTCTCATTATTTTTTCATTTCAAACGTAAAACTCTTACATGTAACTTTTTGTCACTTATTAACGATAGAAATATTATTTAATAAAATTAAAATGAATTTTTAATTAAAAAAAATCAATTTTGCTAATTGTTTTTTTAACGACTTTCCTTAAAAATTAAAAATTCAGATAATATTAAATAAATAAATTTAAAATAAAATAAATGAGTGAAAAATTATATTATGACTTATCATTTGGAATGATAACGATTGTAACGCAATACAACTTTATCAAAATCTTTTCTTTTTTCTCATTCAATTTATTTTTATATTAATTTATTTATATTTTTTTAATATAATTATCTTATAATTATATTTTATCTGAAATAATTATTTTTAATCAGTGCTATCATAATATTTGTTGAAAATTGACCCGAAAATTATAATAAAATTATCAAATTTATTTAGTGACTATAATAATGAAAAAAATACGTACGTAATCATACTAAAATTTGATCTATAATTTAGTAATCATAGGTTAGACTGATGTGACACTGCTTATGTGACACTTTTTTGGTGAGTCAATATTTGATTGAGATGCTTGCTGACCACATCAACAAATTCGACCGGAATTTCGCCACTGCAATAGAATTTTTTAATTTATTTAGTGACTTTAATAATGAAAAAATTATGTATATGACCATATTAGAATTTACTCTATAATTTAATAACCATGAGTACAAATTACCCATCAAGTTACATTAAGCATAACATCTGCTAAAGAAAGTCATAATGACAGAATCAATATCATCATGATAAGAAATTACTAAATCTTAAAATTCCAAGCCAGCAGAACAATCAATCGCTCCTCAACAAAATCAATCCATAAAGAAATTTTCCAAGGAAGCAAAATAATGAGAGACATGTGTCTAGAACCAACTTTACTGGGCAAAACAAGGATCAGAATTGAACCAACTACAAAGTGAAAATGCCCATTGTCTAGGTGTCCATAGATTCAGAAAATAACCAGTATCCTCTGTGTGGGTAATCAACAAATTCAATGTTCAAACCAAAGACACAAAAGCAAGACATATGCACCAAATCATGAATGAAAACTAGCTTGTAACTGCAGAAACCAAAACTGCTAATTTTCAGAATCTTTGTCAAGGATCGAAGCAAGGAAAAAAAAAAATGAAATTCAGTTCATTCAACATCAAAATTCAAATTCACTATAAAAATCCTAAAACTTACAGATGACAGCATGCATAGCAATGACTGCACATGGTTGCGAGATATTGAATCACCAATCAATGCCCATGCTTTGCTCCTCATCAACTCAAGAAATCTCTGTGCATCAAATGGAGGTAATTCACAACCTTTTGGATTCCACCTCCAAAACAGATAACCTGAATCTGGTCGCCCATTCCTCATACAATTTTGGTGACCTTCAATCAATGGGCAGCTGGCATTGGTGTAAATTGGGCCTGATGGGTTGGCAATCCAATCCCCAACAAAAAGATCACATTTTCCTGCGTTAAGCTCTGCAAAACCAAAGCTTACTCACTTCAAAGAACTGAACTAAAAGTGCCCTCTTCGTAAAATAAAAAAAAAATGGAAAACCTAGATTGTGTGCAAGTGAGAGAAAGCTATTAAGTAGATAATAATAGATCCACCAAACAAGCAGTACTAGACCAACAGCTTTTTAAAAAAATGATTTATACTGCTTGGATCTCAAGCTAATTTTCAAAATCAGGAAAAACAAAGCCCAACTTCTCAATTACAGTCATTTTACTCCCACCAGACTAAATTATCTGCTCGTTGAACTCGAATAAAGGAAAGAAAAGCAAAATCAACAAAAACCGAACTCAAAGCAGACGAATTTGATTACCTTTTTGTGGCGGCTCATCTTCAGATTCTGGCACATCAACAGAAAGAGACGGCTTTGGAATATCAATAGCAGGAGGTGGGTTTGGAATATCAACAGTAACAGGTGGGTTTGGGATTGGGATATCAACAGAAAGAGGTGGATTTGGCACTTGAGTTTTATCAACCAAAGGGGTATCTAAATTGGGTTCAAATCGCGTAGATTGATAGAAAAAGAGCCTAAAAGCAAGACCCATTAAGAGAATGGCAACTGCTAGTTTGAATAGCCAATGATTGTGCTTGTTAAGAGACCATAGCCTCCAAATTAACTTCATTTTTCTTTCACTGCTCTGCTTGTATGCTCAACAACTCTCTCTCTCTCTCTCTCTCTCTCTCTCGATATTACAAAGATCTCGAGCTCAAATTCAATTAAGCATACAAAAATCAAGAAATGGAGTTAAAATTGCTTACAGATAAAAAGTGACCGACATTGAAGACAATGTCATTAAATGGTGTGTTTGAAAACCATAAATTATGTTATTTGAGGGAAAGGACAAGACTGATACAGAGAATGAAAAACCAGAAGACTGGCGTTTGTAGCTTTGCAGTCTTTTCCTGCTATGGGCCTCACTAGATTTTGTCAATTTTACTTGCTATATTCACGTCAAAACGCTTCATGAATCCAATTCAAAGAAAATAAACATATTATTATTATTATTATTATTGGGTGGCAAATAGATATTTATATTTATATCATATGTCAAAAGAAGTGATTAAGAAATGATTACTCATTAAAATAATTAATTAATGATTAAAAATATACTATTTATCATTACTAATTGAATCTTTGGCTAATTAAAATGTATATCATACTTATAGATACTATTTTTTTTTACTAGGTTTATTGTACTATTATTATATATAATATCTCATAGGGTCCCATCTTCCAATTTTTCAATTGTGATTTTTGTATATTTATAGGTGAGATAATCAGGCATAAAAATATTTGAAAGGTTTAGATGAGTTTCACTCAATCTAATAAAAAAAATTATATTAATTTATTAAAAAAATTTACTTGACTAGCCCAAATTCAATTTTTTATATAAATTTTTTTTAATAAACTCAAATTTAATTTTTTATACATAAAATTTATTTTAACTCATATAAAATTAATTTTTTCATTTCGTACTTTGAACATATATATAAATGATGAACATTGTAATTTACTTTTATTTTTTATAAAAAGATAAATGCAAATTACAACTAAACAAAATTATAATTTTTAAATCAAATTGTCTCTCCTATATTTAAGAAAAATAAACATCAAAATTTGTTTTTTAATGTTTTATGAGAAACTTTAAATTACTAAAAATTAGAATCCAAATGCATATTTTATTATAAGATTAGGCTAGTTAGCTTGATTAATTAATACATAAGCTTCTTATCAACATAATTTAAAGCTGAAATGGACCCTTCTCAATCTCATTCTCCATTACTTTTAATAAATCATGCTAAAAATACAACAGTGAGATTCTAATTTCTACCCTGAAAAAAAAGCAAAACTCTTTTTGTCACCTCATTAATTAATTGAAAGAACTGGATCAACAGCTATGGCAATATGGCAGTGTCAGCAATCTCCAAAAGAGGGGAGAAATTATTATTATTAATTTTTTTTTGATGATTTTTTTTAATGAGTTAATTTATTATATTTTAAAATATTAATTTTTAGCCAATAATGAGATTTTGATATATAATAAGATCAAAATTGAGATCATGATATTTGAAGAGATTTCAAGATTTTTATTTTTGTTGTTTTCGATTTATATTTATAATATTTTATATAGTTTGATTTGATATTATGTTCGGTTTTGTAATTTTATATTGTATAATAGTTTTGATAAAATAAAGGAAATATTAATTAAGATCTTAATATAATATGTTTTTAATAATTTATTCTTTTAAATGTATAAATAATGAAATTTTTTTAAATTTAATTATTTTAAATTGAAATTTTATTTAATGAAATTATTTGAAGAAAATATATTATAAATATTTTAAAGATAATTAAATTATTAATAAGTGAGTAAGAAAATAAAATTATTTAAGTTAATAATTAATTTGGATTATGGTATATATATATAATTAATTAAATTTATATTTGGTGAAATGATATGTGGAAATAATATTTTTTATAATTTAGTAACTAAATAATAATTTTTTAAAAAAAATTGAAATTAAATTTATATCTAAATAATTTATGATAAATCAAAAAGTAATTATTTTTTAAGTTTTAACATGTTAAAATGAGGTACATTTTATAAGGTTTCTATTAACCATTTATTTAAAATTTACAATGAATATTTTATGAATTTTTAAATTTTTAAATATATTTATAAAAATAAAAAAAATAAAATTATTAGGAAGATAAGCAGAGAATGAGCGCTTTATCCCATTTTTATAATTTCATGATTATATTTATACTTTAAAAAAAATATATATATCAATATGATATTTTCACTGTACTTCAATAGCATATTTATACCTTTTCTTATTTATTTTTATTTCTAACAGTTTTTTTTTTTTTTTGTCAATTACCTTCCACTATATAGAATTATTTTATATTAAAAAAAGTGTTAATATTTTAATATAAAACTTAAAACCTTTTACTGTGCATTTTCTATATATCAATTCTAAAATTTCATTATTTGTGTTTTATCACTTCAACTACACCTCATTAAATTCTTTAATTATTCTTTACCCTGCAAATAGTTGTATCCATTTCAATTGATGATGATGTGCTACCTTCCTAAAATCATACAAGTCTATAATCCCACCTTATGTTTGCTTCGTACTCTTTACTTTTTAAGTAGAGACGAAATTAAAAAAATTAATTTTAGAAAGATACAAAAAAAAATTTATATAAAAAAATTAAATTTGGATTAGTCAAAAAAAAAAAATTTCAATATAAAAAATTGGGATTAGATGAGTCAAATAAAATTTTTTCAATAAATTAATATTTTTTTTTAGAGTCTCACTTGAGTCATAAAATAGTTTTTTATTTATTTTTAAGTTTTGAGTGAACATCAAACTTGTGAATTTTTCAGTATAAAAAATTGGAATTAGATGAGTGAGATAAAAAAAATTTCTATAAATTAATGTATTTTTTTTTAAACACTTACTTGAATCACAAAATAATTTCATGCCTATTTTTAAGCTTTTAGTGAACATCAAACTTGTGAATTTTTCACCCATCATTCACTTATATATGTATATCTAATCAATCTTCACAAGTTCAAGTTGCTTCCTTGAGAAAAAAAAATTCAAAGTTGCATTTAAGCAATTACTGAACAAATGCAAAGTACATGTTGCAAGCTATGTGACTAGGTCAATTGGTGATTTAATTGAATACATTAATCATTGATATTATGATTTTAATTAATATGTGACATGATCCAATTAAACAAGATTTGGTTTCTCTCATTCAGTTGTAAAATATCATGTTTGTACAAGCTAGCATATCAGGAATTTTACATAGCATTCACTGCGAGGACACCTTGCTTTATGGCAGTGATAGAACACATACAAAATAATGCAATGGGAGATTGCATCCTCAATATTTACAACTGAATAAGGTTATTAAACCAAGAATGTCATTGATTAAATTCACTTCTTTGGAACCTTCATCCCAAAACCTCGATTCAGGTTCAGTACTCTGCTAAAAATAAAGTATAATTAGTCACTGAAAATCAGAAGAATAGACAAGCGGTAAATGTAATCAGTACGTCATTTGATACATTGAAAGATAAGAAGCTTGTATGAGGATAGTTAGATTAATAATTAAAATTAAAAGGAGGACTTACGTTGGGGCAAGTTTATCAAGGCTTTTTAGCTGTTTGCCCGAGTCCTTGTCAAGAATTCTCCCTGAAATTTCAACTATATAGGACTTCTCCTTTGTGGTTGGTAGGCCTCTGCTGGCAAGTAGATCCAGATCTTTCTGATGAAGCTCTCTCCCATTGACAAAGACACCTGTGCTTCCAGCAGCACAATTTTCTGGCATGGGATAGTTAAATTCTTTAATAGAAGGCTGCAAAAGAACACCAAAGCTTAATCAATAAAATCAGCAGCAGTAAAATTCATTTCAAAGAAAGAAACTCATAAATGAAGGATCAGCTAATCTCACAGGAATTATTCCCCGGCAAGGTTGTCCCATCACACCCCAAAATCCAGCTTGAAAATCATACCTGGTAAAAGCAAATGCAAAATACCTATTATTATTGTGAGCAAAATAAAACTATATAATTCTTAACATTCATACTTATCAAGACCAAATTCATTGTGTAGATATTCTTCTGTCCTACAGCATATAAAAATCTTGAAGATCTTATACTGCAATTTTTATCTAGATTATAAATTTCCAATGATAGCAATATGTACATTCAACAATGGTAAAAAAAAGACATGTTGAACTTATATAGATGCTTATATTCGAGTGGCAGACTTAAAATTTATCATTACTGCTATGATATGCATGTGATTGCAACCAAATCTTAGTTTTCAAATTTATAAAACTAACCAGTAATCTCCAGGACGAACTGGCCCAGCTAGCCTTTCAGCATTTTTTACCATTCTGTCTGGAATGAGGTGCCCATTAACATAAACATTAGGTTTTGCATCCTTGATATGGTGATTAGATCTTGAGAAATCCCTAAAGCTCTTCTTGAGAAGACCGACCAAGAATGATTCATTTCCCTTGTTGATCTTAGATCGATCTTCTTCTTTGCTTACCTCCATAGAGTCTTGAGTCAAACTAGTATTTAGGTATTCATCGAAAGAAGCTTCCACTTCAGTTTCTGATGCTACATCCTTCACAGAGTTCTGCTGAGAAGCACTCTTATCAAGTGTAGCCTTCTTTTGGTCTGTTCTATTGCTCTTGTTTCCTTCCCCAAATCTATTCACTTCATGATTATAGGAGACATCATCCAAATTCTCTGCAAAAGGGGAACCCTGAAATGTTGGAGATGCATTATCAAAAGTATGCAGCTCATGAATGTCGGAAACATCTCTATGAACAATCATACTATCCAGGCTCTCCTCTTCCTCAGAAGAAACATAAGATAGAGATGAAAGGCCCTGCCTTTTCTCAAATTCACTTAAGTTCATCCTCTGGTCTTCTGATTTGATATTTATTTTGAAATCTGTCGACTGGAAGTCATAACCAGGATTATCAAAATCAATAGAACAACTCATTCCTTCACCACCAAAACCACAATCAGGACTTGAGAGGACTTCTTTCGAGATGTCATGAGAGCCATCACTAGCTCCAGACAATATTTGTGTATTTTGCGCAAGAACAGAAATAATTAGTTGTTTGTTCTTAATTTCAAACAAGAGTACTGTTAAGCAGGCACCGCATCGCAATTTCAACTGATTCTTCTCCTTTGCTTTAAGTTTTCTTGGAAGTTTTAGTAACTCAAAGCAACTAAAGCATGTTACAAATGGGGCACCACCAGCAATAGGATGGCAAAGACGCCTATTTCCATGGGATACCACCACTGTCTTCCCTAGACCACCCTGGTGAAAAACATCCATATCTGAATCAAAATCACCTGGCCATCTAGCATGTGACTGTGGATCGTGTGAGCGTAATGCAAGAGGATTGGCATGAAGATTGCGATTTTGTGACCCAACTTGTGAAGGAATGTATTGATTCCTGTTGTAGCAGTGGAAACATGCACAAGCAGGCTTATGGTTCAATTTTCTGTGGGCATAAAATGCAAGGCGTTCTTGGTTGAAATCCATGTGTTTCCCTAACAAGTTGTCATGAGGTGGTTGCCGCTGATATTGACCAGGCGGTTGATGAGAATTTACCCTGGGCATTTGTAGCTGAATGGGATCCTCATAAACTGGAAATTCATTTGCAACATGCTTTAGAGGAAAATAAAAATTATGCACATCCATATCATAACTATTTGTGTGGAGAACAGGTTCATAACCATATTGCTTGAAAAAGGGGACTCTTGGGACATGCTTATCTGGAGCTAAAGGTTTCACCGATACATTGTTGCGAGTAACATGGTCATGGTAAGCACCAGGAGGAGCAATTTTGACATCTAGAAAGGTCCCTTCTCTTTGTTTCTCAGCCACAGTATCACTTCTATAGATTTGTTCCTTCAATTCATTCAACTTCCTAAGCAACTCAGCTCGCTTCTGCTCTAGCTGTACAAATCTGTTAGGCCTATTTGGGTCGTCAAAATTGTTACCATAACCATAAGTAGAAGGTCTCAAGTAATAATTTGAAGGAGCTTCACCAGGATGAGCAAAATAAGAAAATTCATTTTGATCATTAGCCATTTTGAAATTTCCATAAGGTCCCTCCAGACCATTCCCATCCAAACCCCATTTGCGGCCATTCCCATAAAAACCCCATTTGGCCGTGATTGTCGTTGACATCAATGACCCAGTTGAACCCTGATACTGTGCTGAAATTTCTCCAACACCTTTACCTGAATTAACAGACTCAGATTTATTCATGTCCATTTCATTATCATCCCCGCAAACCCAATTGCCAATTGGGTGCTTTAATGGTAGCCTATATCTATCATTATAACCAATTCCCTTCTCTGCACCATTTTTACAAGTATTACCTACAATCTTTTCTTTCACAATTCTATTTCTACTATCAATTGAAGAATCTTTATTTTGTATCCTTGAAGAAGAACCAATGACCGAATTGACAGTTCTTTCTCTAAAGATTGTCTCTTTTCTCCTATCAAGAAAAACCCCATCATTACTGTTCCTCTCGGCCTCAGATGCAATATCTAAATAGCTACCATCTTTTTTCACAGACAAGCTCTTATTTTCAAGATTCTCTAATAGCCCACCATTTGCTGCCACTTTCTTCTTTGCTGTTCCATAAAAAAGCCACGAGTCAAACTCCTAAATTTACTAAAAACTAATCTTTATGCCAAAGAGCCCCAATAGAGAGAGAGAGAGAGGGAGAGAGAGGGAGAGATAACTGACCTCGAAGAAAAGCACCACAACTTCCGCGCGGGTATACAGAGTAGTTAGGAAGCTCTGTAAGTAGATTATCACACTCTGGGCAACGAACTAACCGAACTTTTGACCCTTCATCAGCCATCATTAAACCTTAAAAACAACAAACATATCTCACAAAAAAGTGTCTCGAAAACCACAAAACTTTTATAACTAAAACTAAACTTATTAGAAGCTACAGAGCGGGAAAGAATAAAAATGGTTTCTTTCTACTTTTAAAACAAATAATCAAGATCAACAGAAAAGATAAATAAAAACTAGACATGAATAAAAATATCTCATTTGGTTGTGAGATTCCAAGAAAAAGACAATCTTTTGGAAATTTGAGGTTTCTAAAACGCTCTCTCTATCTTCTTGCTATATAGAAACAAACAAAAAATAAGATACCAAAGTTACATAAAAAAAGAAGAAGCTCAAATCCCAAAAAATTTGTCGGTGGGAAACGAAGGAAATGGCAATGAGAAAATGTTAGAAGTAAACACGTTATTGTCTGGACTCAGCATGACTTTTATGTGAAGTAGTAAAAGCCAAAGTTAAATATACACGGCTAAAAGCAAAATAAAGAGATCGATGCTTACGTGACTAATTTTCTGAGAAGAAGAAGACATCAACTGCAACAGATAGCTTTTTTTTTTTTTTTTTCAATTTCGAGTGACACTCAAGTTCTATGTTAGAGCTCTGACTATTTCAATAACATTAAACCAAATATATTTTACAAATTCAAATAAAAGATAAATATAAATGAAAAAAGAAAAAGTAAAAAAGATTGGGGTTTGGTTGAAGAGAAAGGATATGAAAGGGATATAAAATATTTGCTGATAACATTCTAAATTGTAGAAAATTTTACAAGGGAAATCTTTCCATCAACCATTTCCAGCTAACTGTATTTAACCTCTTTTTACCTTTTCTATAAAGTCGAAAGGCATATTGTCAGCGGAGAGGACAATGTCAAATGATGGATAATTTTTATTATTATTATTATTACCAAATATGAATATATTTCACAGCTAAAAAATAATAAAGATGAGAAAATGAAATATCAACGTAAATTTAATCATACGACTTGTTCATAAGTCGCTGCTAGCTTTAATTTATGAAAAAACTATAAATTAAGTGAATGATTTTTTTTTTTTTAAGTTTGATATTTATTCATATACGGTCCATGAATTAATCAATTTATGAAAAAAATGTTAAATGAATGTAATTTATCACGTGAAATTATAAACTGATCAATAATAATTTAAAATATCAATGTATTAATTATAATACACATCTTATGATTTAAATAATTAATTTCAAAAAATAATTATTAATTAATTTATTATATCACCATTAATTAATTTATAATATGAGGTGGATTAAGTTTATTTAAGATTTTTTTCAATTTATGATTCATTAATTTTATTTTTTTATTTTCTTATTGCAAAAGGGCACGAAATATTAAATTTACATATTTATTTTTTTAATGAGTGGCTTAGAATTAAAAATTTAAATAATATTAAATAACTAAATGAAAAGTGAGAATTTTTACCTATCATTTATAATTATAATGATTATAATGAAATACAATTCTATCAATATCTCTTTTTTTTTATCCAACTCATTTTTTATATTATTTTATTTATATTTTTTTAACATAATTATTTTATAATTATATTTTATTTGAAATAACGAATTTTACTGCACTAATTAGAAAAATCAAATCTAGAAACTTATCTATTATAACCGACAAATCCACTTAATTAATTGAAAAAAAAATTAATTGAAGTAAATACGTTGATAAACATAATTGTTTAGTTAATAAATTTGAATTATTCTAAAATAGAGATAATTACGTGTTTGGAATTCAAAAATATTAGTGAGTAGATTAATATTATTATTAATTAGGGAACACAAATAATGTTGTAAGAGAGAGAGCTACTTGATTAATTATATCATCAATTAATATAAAGTAATATCAATTTTATCATTTCTTTTTTAAGAGTATAAGACTCGAGTTTTTGTTGATAAGTATTAAAGTTATTAAAAGTAAAAGATCGTTTAGACTATTGATTTGAACTTAACTTTAACAGAGTTTTGGTGATTTGACAAACAATTAATGATAATAAAAAAGTCAATACAAGGGATATAGATGAATGTCCAATGAGAAAGTAAGAACTTAGATAGACAGTTAGAGCATTTTAAAGATATTTTTTATATAAATAAAGAATATAAATAGTGTAATTATTTTTTAAGTTTAATGAATTATTTAATTAAATAAGTGAAAAAATTACTTCCTTAAGAAGATAATAATTAAATTTTAATTCTAAAATTAAAAGATTAATTAATTTAATTTATTCTTAATTAATAGTAGAATCATCAGTAATAGTATTATTGAAAAAGTAATAATCCAATTATAGTTGAATGTTTGAATTCAAGTGTTTAGTGTAGTCGAAAAAAAAATCTATACTGTTAATATCTAAAAAAGTTAAATAAAAAATAATTTGAATTATTTTTTAAAATGTTAATTATAAAAAATAAAGTAATAAATAATAATATATAAAAAAATAATAAATAGAATGTGAAATTTATTAATTAAATTTAAAATAAAGCATAAAATTAACTCTTTAAATATAAAAAGTTAATTTTTTTTTAAAAATTTAAATAATAAAAAGTTGATTAAAATTTATTTTTATTCATTCTTTATTGCAGAGATTATGGTGCATGTATTTGACGAGCTCCTATTCGTTTTAGTATAACTTATGCTAAATCAAGATAGTATTTACTGGGGTTGAGGCGGTTGATGTGTCAAAAATTAAGTTTTTGTTATGTAGTTTTTTTAGCGTCTTAAAAAATTTAAAATTTTTTTTAAAAATTATAATATTATAGTATTTTTTATAACAAATTCAATGTTGTATTTTTTATATAAAACAAAAATCAAATTGATTTAAAAATATATATTAAAAATATATTAAATTTATATCATTAAATTTTAACGGTTTAGATTTAATATATTTATATTATATTTTTTAAATTCATTTAATTTTTATTTTATAAAAAAAAATATATCATTAAATTCGTTATAAAAAATATTATAATATTATAATTTTACAAAATTTTTTAAATACTAAAAACACTATACAATATAAACTGATGTGTTTTCCTCACATACTGGCGGCTTCCTCTTGCCTAGTTGGTGCGGTGGACTCGGAGGCTTTACCTCTCTCTTCCTGGAAAAATTCTTAGAACCGTATAAAATTATCAACCAATCAACAGTTATTTAACATATTATAATATTAATTATAATTTATAAAATTAATTATTATATTAATTTTACAAATAATTATTATTTAATAATATATAATTACTATTAATTGATTTATAAATCACTGATATTTTTTCATCTTCTCGGTCCACTAAAGATGTATAATAGCTTTTGAAAGTGGGACTGAAAATGGGTTTATGTAAGTGTTGTTTTGAAGATTATTTTTTTTTAAATAAGTGTCATTGTTAGAAAATTAAAATCATATTAATATATATTTTTTTTAATTTTAACCTTTAAAATTAAGATTTGAATTTAATGACTATAAAGATTTAATTTCTTCAATAATAGGAGTATTTTGATAAACGAATTTTTTCTTATTATCAAAATAATTTATTGTATTTTTTAATATTTATACAAATATCTTAAATTATATTTATTTAAAAATAGAGAGAATAATAAATAATAATATTTATTATTATTTAATTTCTATTGAAATTGAAGGAAAAAGTCAATAACAAATAAATACAGGCAAACACAAACAAGTTTCCTTCAAGTTTTATCATTCTTTTATTTATTTATTAATTATGAGATAATATAATTTTTAGATTTTTCCCTTTATTTATTATATATGGATATATGTAAGATATCAATATCCTTTTTATAAGATACCAGAATCCTTTTAAATTAATGTGATTTTTTTATTTTTTCCGTAAAAATACATTAATATTTTTTGAGAATATTACAAAAATATATTATTTTTTAATTTTTTTTTTTAATTTTACGGTTATTTTTTTTTATTTTTTGGTATATATTTAATAGATGTGTAGTATATATTTGGTATATGCTTGATATATATCATATTTTTTAAAAAATATTTTTAGATATTTAGTATTTTTAATTTTTTTTTTAATAATAAAAATAAAATATTTTTTATTTTTTCGATATGTTTAAAAAAATCTCATATTTTATTTTATTTTATATATTATTATCTCATTAAATAAATATATACAATAAGTAAAATATTTTCGGATAATACATATATAAGGAATGAATCTGTATTTACGTAATATACATTTTCATATTAGTTGAAATGCATGTGTGGCTGTAAATTAGCTAGACTTGACAGAAAACTACATTTTAATGTGAAGCTGAGAGGGTGTTTCCAATAACTACTATTCGTTTCATTGATTTTCAGGGAAGATATGTGGAAAATTTATGAAAATGACATTATGTATAATAATTTTTATAAAAATGACTCTCATGTTATATTAATGAATCCTAAAATTTGTGGACTTCAAAAATCAAATTATCTTTTTAATTTGGGTTTCAGAGAGATAATGACACTATGGATAAAAAGAAATATTTAATTTGAGAGGTGATAATTTTCAGTTCTATTTTATAAATAAATTTTTAGTTTAATGATTTTAAAATCATGTTTATAATTGAAATTTTCAAATTTTAATATTAATTAAAAAATATTATAGAGTATCATAAGAAATAAATTCAAATATACATAAAAAATAAATTCAAATAAACTCGAAAATTGAGTTTACAACCTTCAATGTTTCAGTTATAATTATTTTACCATTAAATGAATACTTATAATCTAATTATAAAAACCCATTTTTATATTTGGAAATCATCATATATAGAAAAATCAAAAGCAAATGATTTATCATAGATTTACATATATAGATGAATAGAGCCAAGTTAACCAAACCAGTCAATTTTGTGACAGATAGAGATCATATTATATTAATAAAAGAAAATTGAAAATCTAAAATATAATTATATTATTATAAAGAGAAAAAAATTAGTACTATTTAATATAGCAAAATAATAAAAAATTAATTATGGTAATCTAGCTATATTGCCAACATCTATATTTCTAATTATATCATTTCCACGGTCTTTGATAAAAACGTGAAAATTAACGTTTTGTTAAAATAATTTAATTTTATTAAAAAAAAAATATTAATTATAAAATTCCCTTCTACAGTTTTTAAAATTTACGTTAATTATTAAAAATAATCTTTTTTTTTTACTCAAACACTTTAAAAATCACAAAACTTCTAATTTTAATATTAACTTCCTCTTAAAACACAGTTTATAGAGTTTAACTTTCTCTCCACACAACACATATATATATATATATATATATATATATATA